>LQRL01092069.1:10318-22841 GCA_001703475.1 Hydroides elegans | reverse complement strand
TTTTTTTTTTTTTTTTTTTTTTGCATGCTCATAAATCTATTCAACACCATCAAAAATAATTATATTATAGCAATACCAAAACTAAATTGTGTTTATAAATTCACGATTATAGCTTAGTTATAATAATGATTATAATAGCAATAAAAATAGTAATTATTTTATAGTAATCATATTAATCATATTATCATAATCATTATGCGCTTGGGTAAGGCAGCCATGATTTACACACCTAAAATTAAAAAAAACTCCACGACCCCTTTTACGGTGAAAAATAAATGCCGATGCGCACATTCATTTATTCAAAGTGGCCATATTTATTCCTTTATTTTATGTAAGAAAAAAGGCGACTTATTCCAGTATTTGCTCATAATTGTCTAATTGTCTATAACAACAACATAAGTAAGATATAAATGTGGCAGCGAAACATTGATTTAAGCGAAACTATAGTTTCGCTAGCGAAAGATTAATTTATCTGATGATGTTAGAAAAAATGCCTATTTAAGATTCGTTAACAGCCATAACTTATGATTTTGCCTCATATGATTATGTTTCAAGTATCTTTTGATCCATTTAAGTGTATTAGTGACATAAAGCACACTACCCGAGAGGATTATCTGTGAGTTGAGTCATGAACTTAACTCGGGGAAAATCGGCTTATTTCAATTACATCATTGAGTAGAACTCCATAAAAAGCTTTTGATTGATGGGTTAGATGACCAAGTATTATATTGCTATACATATGTATAAGATAAAATGTAATAACATGCCTTATATATCAAATTATAACAAAGAATACTTACAAAATCCGAAAAATTAATCTTTCGCTAGCGAAATTAAAGTTTCGCTGAAAATTAAAGTTTCGCTGCGACATAAACAACACAAAACCCAACCGATTCAATACTCAATGTCATATTTACCCGCCATCCCCTGTATCATATTTTTTTTTCAATATGCATGCACTTTGGTCCAACAGCGCACAATGCAAGGTATTCCACAAATATAGCAATTATTAGATGCACCACCTCATAGACCCCAATGCAACCCTACTCTTCATGACAAACGTCATTCTTACTTTGCCAGAGGGGAGGGGAGAAAAACATGGTCATGAATAGAAATAGCGTGACGCCACTGGCTTCTAAGGGATGGAGAGGGAAAATGATTCAGGTGTGGTCGTTGCCGGGGATGCTCTGTATATCTCTGTTCTTTGGGTGTGGCTACATTGATCAAGCCGGGCGCGGATTTAAACGGACGCGAGTGATATGCGGCCCTCTTTTCGTTCTTATATACTATACTTAAACCCTCCCCCCTCTCCAACTATCTTATATTCTAAACCAAAGTAGCCCTTGTTCAATATTTTCTAAATCCGAACCTGCAAAATATGTTTCAAACAGAACGTTCCATTAATCTTAAGGCCGTGGTTACAACTTATATTATCACAGAGAAAAATCTACTGTTTTATAGGATATACAAGCTTTCGCTTCCATCCAACCTTCAAACAAAATTCAAAACAGTTCTGAACAATTGCTAAGTCTAAATCGTGAAGTCTAAAATCTAAAAGTGTGAATGCTATTTTGTGAGTTAAATCAAATATCCCAATCAACATCTTTAAATGGCTTAAAGCTATATGCTTAAGATGCTAATTAATATCATTAGTCTATAGCCACACCCTTTTACGTCGCCGTCTCCCTTCCCATTCCCATACTGCTCTGATAGCCTCACTCTTTCAACTTTGCTGCTGCTCCCTTATAAATCGATAGGCAGGTGTAATACCACCACCACCGTCGCCGCATAAACCAACACAATGCGACGGTGCCAGGAATGAAGAGCACTTCACGAGCTGTTCCCCCAAAAAGGTGTTCCCCACCAAATTCCAGCTGGCTTTGACATTTTGAGAAAATCCGTTCTAGCTTGGAGATTTTAGCAGTTTGAAGAACACCTTTTTCGATATTTTCTTAATTTTCGTAATAATTAGGTAGAATAATTAGTTCAAAACTGTTATAACTTGCTTGCAATTGTCTAATAAACTGTTATTTGCAATATATTATAGGTAAGTAAGTTATTTTCAACATTTTAGATTTCTCAAAAGGTGTTCCCTTTCTGCTCCAAGCTGGCTAGACAAGGAAAAACACCCAGCTGGCTTGGAAAAAATGAACACCTTTTTGCAAAATATTAATGTTCAAAAAGCGTTATTTTGTTGTTGTTCGTAATTGTAATATTGTATAAAGGTGATTTAACAACTTTTTGAAAAATGTGTCGTGGAGTGCCCTTCAGGAATGATATTCACGATAGCAGCGAATCCCTAATTAGTAGGGGTCTCATTGCTTGATCAGATGCTCGTCTCACCCGTGGCTGCAGTAACTCGTGTGTTTGACGTAACGCAGAACTAGGGACATTACAACTGATGGAATGGCTTAATTACTCCTAGTTATGTCTCAATGGAAGAACCTCATTATTTTTCTACTAATTATATGGAATTGTAGTTCTGTGGCCGTATGTGACAGGGAGCATGGTTGGCTCTGACTATGATTACATCTTGTTGTCTAAGGAATGCAGTTGTATCAATTAGTAGCATCGGAGTGCAAATGAAAAAAAGGAAGGATATGTTTTTCACTCATTCATAAGCAGCAATAAACAATGGTTCGTGTTACTATAGTTACCGAATACAATGCATGGATACAGATCATTTCCGGGATGCGATGATAGTGTATAGTTATTGACGTGGTTTGCTATATGAATTATTATTTACGTTACAGTGATGCGATAAACATCAACAAGACATATGAGATCTATGAAATAAATGATAATCCCTGTACATGACAAAGGTGTGGATAATGATATGGATATAACAGTTTATTCCCCGAATAAATGTAATTAAATGTTTATATATAACTTCTTAAATTTCGAAATAAATTATACCAATTAAACTGTATATAATATATACAAAGTCAGTTTCAGTCATTTTATGTCGACTGGTAATTGTACAGTGGAAATATTTAGCTCATATACAGTATGAAAGCAACCATTAACAGGTATGTGTTTTTATCATAACGCCTAATGGACTATTGCATGAGGCTACATGGTCATTCGCTGGTTCATTGTGACCCTATCGACAGTGAATAATTGATTTAAACAGTCATTTTAATGCAGATCCAAGCTTATAATAAAGACACAGATGACAGGTAAACATAGGGGATGGAAATATACAGCACAAACGTTTCTCATTTACCCATGGAATTACGTTAATACGCATCATTCTTAAGCATATAAATATCATTTTCCATCCTATACGTCGGATTTATAATTCCCAAGACAAATTTAAAAAATATAGAATATAAAATTATAGAATTTAAACACTTTTCTGTCCCCAACCAAAAAGTTACGAAATATGTTGGATCATTTTTTATTCGTATTGTGGTTAACATTCATTTCAAGTTATATCAATATGAATGACAACACGAAAAAAAATCAACCGTTTGTATATTATATTTTAAACGACATGCCTTTATGTCTTATGTCGCCAAACTGCGTATATTTGTCCGACTCTATGGAAGAGTAGCCCACGAGCTTTTGCTCCCCATGCAAGTCTCAGCTGGCTTGGAGATTTTGAGGAAATTCTTTCTAGCTTGGATATTTTGCATTTTGAGGAACACCTATTTTTATAATTTATTTATTATGTAATAATTTATGAGAATGATTAATTGCAAATCAATTGTAATTGATTGCAATTGTCTTATAAACTGTAATTTGCTTTTCATGAGAGGTATGTCCAGAACTCGAATATGTTCACCGGGGTTCACCAGGTTCGCTAGGTGCACCAAACACTTTTATAGCATATATAAATGCGTGGGGCATGTTCGATGTATCACCAGTGAATGGTAGTACAATACCGGTTCGCTACGTTCGCTAGGTTCACCAGTGAATGGTACTACAATACCGGTTCACTACGTTCGCTAGGTTCACCAGTGAATGGTAGCACAATACCCGTTCACTACGTTCGCTAGGTTCACCAGTGAATGGTAGCACAATACCCGTTCACTACGTTCGCGAGGTTCACCAGTGAATTGTAGTACAATAGCGGTTTATTAAACAAAATGTATTTGTATCGCCAATTTATAACTAAAAGCCAAGTCTTGATTTTCACACAAGAATAATAAAAATCATTTCAAAATTATTAAGAAAATATGAAATATGTAGGAAATGAATATTCGAAACATCTGTTTACATATAGGGTGCATATGGATGTTCTTTTTTCTTATCTTCCTTTTAATTTTCATTCGTGTTCCTTTTGTTTTACTTCTTATCGTTGTTAAATATGTCTTTATTTATAAAATGTTATTCAAATCACACCAACATGCAATTGCAAAGTATTTTCTTGTTTTTTTTTGTTTTTTGTTTATCATGATAACATAAAAATTTGATTACGGGTTTGATGCAATGTACTTAACAGATACAAACCTTTTTCTTGAATGTACAATGTACAATAAAATGCACATTTAATAATGCGTATATGACAAGGTATCAAGTCATTGAAATTATCATATATTTTTATTTTAAAAAAAATGTATGTACTTAATCAACCATTAAAACATTCAATTTGAAGGTGAATAAAAAAAATGATGGCAAAAACACCATATGTATACCTTGGTGATAGGTGTTTTAATTTATATCCTTTTTAACTATTGCCTGATATATTAATTGTCTTGCTTCTTCACTTATTTATTTATTATCATCATATTCTTTTAAGTTTAAAAAAAACTTGTTTAATATTGATAAGTAATTACATTTTATATAGAAAACACCCAAAACTCACTGTAAATATACAAATTATGTATTGCGTCACGGATGCTAAACGCTGAGATATAAACAAAACATGGCATTTAGCTAAGAAACGTATTGTGACGCAATAATTATGTAAGTCAATCTTTCGCTTCATGCTTTTGTGAACCTAGCGAACGGGGCCACGACTCGGTTCAATGGTGAATGTAGCGAACGTTGCGAACCACAGATTTTAGCTGGTTCACTGGTGAACCTAGCGAACCTAGTTAACGCCGGTGAACATTATCTAGTCCTGGACATGAATGTTTCATGATACGTGATTTGGTTGTATTCAACTTTTTTTTCAAAAGGTTTTCTGCTCCAAGCTGGCTAGAAAAGAAAGAACAGCTTGGAAAAATGAACACCTTTTTGCAAGATATTTATGTTCAAAAAGGTTTTTTTTTTGTTTATCATGATAACATAAATATTTGATTACGGGTTTGATGCAATGTACTAAACAGATACAAACCTTTTTTCTTGAATGTACAATGTACAATAAAATGCACATTTAATAATGCGTATATGACAAGGTATCAAGTCATTGAAATTATCATATATTTTTATTTTTAAAAAAAATGTATATACTTAATCAACCATTAAAACATTCAATTTGAAGGTGAATGAAAAAATGATGGCAAAAACACCATATGTATACTTTGTTGATAGGTGTTTTAATTTATATCCTTTTTAACTATTGTCTGATATATTAATTGTCTTGCTTCTTCACTTCTTTATTTGTCATCATCATATTCTTTTAAGTTTAAAAAAAAACTTGTTTAATATTGATAAGTAATAACATTTTATATAGAAAACACCGAAAACTCACTGTAAATATACAAATTATGTATTGCGTCACGGATGCTAAACGCTGAGACGTAAACAAAACATGGCATTTAGCTAAGAAACGTATTGTGATGCAATAATTATGTAAGTCAATCTTTCGCTTCATGCTTTGGTGAACCTAGCGAACGGGGCCACAACTCGGTTCATAGGTGAATGTAGCGAACGTAGCGAACCACAGATTTTAGCTGGTTCACTGGTGAACCTAGCGAACCTAGTTAACGCCGGTGAACATTATCTAGTCCTGGACATGAATGTTTCATGATACGTGATTTGGTTGTATTCAACTTTTTTTTTCAAAAGGTTTTCTGCTCCAAGCTGGCTAGAAAAGAAAGAACAGCTTGGAAAAATGAACACCTTTTTGCAAGATATTTATGTTCAAAAAGGTTTTTTTTTTCGTCTTAGTAAACTTGGTTTAAGGTGATTTAACAACCTTTTGAAAAAAGTGTCGTGGGGTGCCCTTCTCTATGTGCGGGGACTTTAGACCTTTTTTAGGCAGTTCGTTACAATTGGTGATATATATAATCAACCCGCATTCCACAACGATAAGTGGAACACATGCCTATCCATCGAGCAAATAAGTTAATGATTACAGGTCAAATAAACAAGGCCGATCGCCGTTCCATACCATTTATTTCATTTTCACGAATACACTTTAAGGGTCCCGAATAAAGGAAGGATCAATAAGCTAAGAAAGGAGGTTTTCTTGCGAGTGAGTCGATTTCTTCTCTTTTGAAACGAACCCTGAGCAGAGAGTTAACATGGTCCAGGAATCTTAACATATTCATTCTGTCATTGAAGGGCAATATTTGGATCGAGGAAAATATCGAGACACAAAAGATAAACCCATTTTGACAGTCACGGAAATAGTGTCCAAGTCGGAAGAACATATGCAGTTTCTGATTTGCTTTATGAAGTCATTTTCATTCATTACTCTGAAAAATAAAATCCATTACTGTGTTTTAGGAGCCCCCCTTTTAATTAATGGATATTGTTCATATTTGATTTGTTCTATGCACAAAATTAAGCATTTATGTAATCGGGATATAACTGCGGATAAAAACTGATCGGGTAATTTTAAGACACTTCTTTTAGAATTCCTTGTGGTAAACACTCTATAACGTCCGTTTGGAGATATAATGGCAACTACAAGCTGAAACACCTATTATTTTCATTAACAAATAACGGTAATTTGACAATCTTGATGCATTTTTTTTGTTTTTCACATGCAGTGATTTTACCCTCGATGTTCATATAAGGGCATCGTTTTAGCGACTTTTTAGTGTCGTTTACTATATATTATCATAACAAATAAATTACTTTTAAAATGCTGATAATTATCATATATCTAATTTGATTATGAAAATAATGAAATGAGAGCAGTCTCTGTCGATCCGACCAAATAGTTATCTGTGAAATGTATTTACAATTAAAAACTAATTAAAATCAACATGAGCCAGAAAAATAATATTCCCACTACCATAGATTGGTCTCAGATAGATAAAACAACTTATATAATCTCTTAGAAGGAAGTGAGGGGTTAACTTGTCGAGTTGGAAAATAAGTAGTCCTTATAGCCACATTTTGCGTTTTTTTTTATTCTATATATTTTCATTCCATTATAAATTAGTGATTTCTCATACTATCTAGAATATATATATATGATATGCCTCTTACAATATATCGTATTTCACCACTGACCACCAGAATCTTGAAAACAAGCAAGATATATAATAATTAGGGTGGTTCACCGCGCTTGGCCTTAAACCTGACACGTATCGTATGCCTAAAATAGCCTGGAAGAAGAAAGAATGAAATAATAAAAAAGAAGACCCCAGTTTAGCTTGAAACCCCCAATGCAGACTTCGTCACGATTCTAAGGTCAATATTTCTTTAACATAAACAAACTTTGGCAGGTTCCCAGAGCTGTCTTGTAAAAATGGATATCGCGAACCATAACAATAGTAATAGTGGGGTCTAATAGCTTTATATATACATGAGTTGGATAAAAAGCTAATATTGTATATTAGTTTTATGTTATTGGATAAATCTTTTAGTTTTATTTATTTATATACTTATTTATTTTAATTTGGAAGTATGAAATGATAACGCTGGGTATGTATGAAACTCGTAGGATATCAAACTTAAGATCGTGATCGGATAATCAAATGATATAATAGCTTGATTTTATTATACAAAATACATATAAGTGTAATTGCATTTTTTATCAGATATATGTTTTATTTTTTAGCCAAATAATCAATGTTATATTAGAACAGCATTCATATTCTATTCGTTTTTTACATTACGTTAATCCAATGATGTGGAAAGTCGTGATCTAAAATAATTGCATAATGACTGTGCATTCCTTATATACATATTTCACGGGGATTATGTGCAAAAAGTACGAAACGAATAATTTAGTAAACTGTTTTGTTTTGTCAAATAAGATTCTGATTCGCTATACTGTAGACAATATTATTTCACATTTGAAAAAAAAAGTTATCCAATGTTATATATTTACGTTTAAGAAAAAGTAGCAAATTGACAAATATAAACAAAATATCATTTAATAGTAAACTGAAATAAGATACACAAAAACATTGCGTTTGAAATTCATTAACTGTCAAATTACGTGTTAGATTTTGATAATAATAAATCAAATTGTTTATTGCGTCGACTGGTAAAATATTAGTAAATTCAAACTTTTTCTATCAAACATATATTTGTGTAAATTATATTTTGGGCACATATATCAAATTTTAATGCAATGCTGATGCAACAACTATATAAACCATAAAGGTCTGTTTATGCTGACAGTTTCGCCCTTACAAATATAATTTGTCGCGCTAGCCCAAAAATAAGAATTTCGCAAAAAGAGTAAAATTTGAAAATTGTCCTAAAGATTTGAAAGATGATGTTCTGGGATCTACGATTGCAATGTGTGCTAAATACTCAATTCAGCGTCGCTATCGCCACAATTAACCTCAAAAAGTGATTTTTTGATATAATTTTGAGCTAAAACTTACTGGTTTTATGGCTCAAAATGAGAAGCGCGATCAAGGCAGTCCGAGTGTTTATGCGAGGCGCGAACGTTTTTATAAATCCAAACAATGACCAAACAATCTGTCGCCGTATTTGTACTAAACACATAGTATATGATTCGGAAAATTTTCGCAGGTTTTAAGTGCGATTTGATGTTCGCGCAATGTGTTCTTTGGCAAACATGTGCCTCAAAAATAAGGGACATTTCTTGACCAGACCATATTGATCTTTGAAAACTATGCATTATTTTCTTAATAATCTTTGAGCGACAGGTCATTCAGTATAAACACTTAGCAAAAATGCATAAACACTATTTTGAACTGTTCGCATGTTTTTATGGGCGAATCCTGTAGCATAAACAGACCTTAACAAGAAATAAGGTATTCATTTTCTTGTCACAGGACCCACGACACACCCCTAATCAATTTGAAATTGAGATGAAATAGAAACAGAATCAGCCATCCTTTTTTATTTTATTGAATATTTATTTCATGCTAATTGTTATGAATGTACGCAAAAGTGATGAATTATGTATTTGATGTGCATGAAGAAATAGTTTTTAACTTTGTTCACGATGTATGGAATACAACTTATGCGATCTGGTTTCGTGTACATGTATATAAATAAAATATAAAAATGCGCATACATTTATGTATTATGGACATTTTCTGAACCATGACGTCGGTCCGTTATGGTCCTTACATGATAAGAATGCAATATTCGTTCTATTTTTATCCCACATGAGTCGTGTGGTTTTGTTGAAATGGGTTTTGAGAAATGACTGACTTTACCACAATGTGAGTTTTGTGAAAATGTGTCATAAGCGTGTGATGTAAGGATAAAATATAATGGTGGCATTAAACCCTATAATCGTTGGTGAATGACTTGACCCTCATGAAAATAAGAAGACGAAGGATATACATGTAATTACACGAAAATACTATCTGAATAAAATAATAGATAAAGAATGTGAAAGCAACTACATGTATTCATTTTGAAAAACATCGCTCCCTTTATCCACAGCAAACCATAGAAATACCTTGATAAATGTGCTTATTTTTATGTGAAAGGATAATTTGACGAAACATACGAAATATTGAAGATATATTTGATGAACCCATTAGATAAATAATGTGGAGGTTTGTAATAACTGGATGACGTGTTGGGTTTTTATTTGCAGACAAGTTCAAGAAGTATTACTCGATCATTGGATCTGTATTGATCAAACGGGCAAAATAAAATTTGCTCATTTTCTTTAAACTTTTTTGTGCGAGCTATTACATATACATAAACATAAACTTTATGTACAAAGAAGAGCGAAGTTACAAACATGTGATTACGAGCACTCCATTTTTTATGTTTAATACACGCGCACATTTACATTTTGGAAATGTACAAAAATGGTTTTGATTAAAAATATATGAAATAAATTCAGTAGCATAGAAATCGAAATCTTATTTCGATATTAAGATAGAAAAAAATACTAGACAATGGCAGATGACTCGGCACATTGTTCAAAACGTAAACTGTCTTCAGTACATGAAGATACATCTTAAATATATGAATGTCATGTTAATGTATCCAAGGAAATGGTTTCGAATAGGAAATGTTGACATGCATTTAATATTTGATATGCTGATTTTTTTTGCCCATGTCAAATTCAATGGCAAGCCTTTGACATATATCGTCCCCTAAAATGAAGGTTTTTTTTCGAAGGGTGTTTAAGCATCATTATGAAGTGACCTTGGTGTAGTGGTCATTCCCATACAATGATTCATAACTTTAATATAAATTATATCTTAATACATAGCTTGTACGTACATGAAGGAATTATAATAAAGAAGACACAAAAATATAATGGATTTATTACATACAATTTTAAATAACATTTTAAATTTATGAGGCAGGTCTTAGGTACATTAAGAATATAATAATAGTAACGACTATTATATAACCATATGCTTTACAGCTTTGTTAAAGCCACTCGATAATTTTTGCTTTTTTGTTTCGTTGTGGATACAGTTTCATATTTCCTGATAATCCTAAGCCGTGATTAGCAAAAATTTATTATATATATTTGGTACAACAAATAAGGAAGTACCGATTTAAAGAACCCGTGATAAGGAAATATATATTTCAAATGAAATAATATAATTGATTGTGAATGGTATGTGCATATATAATTGCTAACTAATAAAACATACATACATTTTGTATTTTGCCGTTTTAGTATTTTTTATTCATATAGCCAATGTTCCTAGACATAGTATTTAATATCACAAAGGTTATTCTAACGACGTTTGCTTTTCTTGTAGTGAGCAGTACTTTAAAATGCTGAATAGAAGACACAGTCCTTTACCAACCACAACATGTTTCGCAAATCCCCGACCATCCGGGTGAAAACGCCCGTCCTGGAGACACCAGAGAGCTTCAAAGGCGGCAACTTCAAAGCTGGATTCCAGGCAGAATATACGCCCTTTGTGATCGCTTCCATAATAACGTTTGCCATAACAACCTTTGATCTCGTCACGGATTGGCTGGCGTTTCGTCACGTGAAAAGCTTGAATTTGGATGATTGGTTACACGAACGGACTACAAATGAAAACGACCGTTTATTATGGGATATGTCACATATATACGATGCTCTACCGCAATTATACTTAGCATTTTGTTGTATCGCCACTATTGTGTATGCCATCGATGTTATACGCTTCACTGTGATGTTATATCTAAAACGACGCCAATTCTTTGAGATACGCGATGGCGTGCCATATCGCGGGTCAATTCTTGAAAAATACGGCGGCGAAATACTCGTATTATCGCTCACAATATTCCACGATATCCCGCTCTCATTGTTGTTCCTCGCCCTGCAAGCCATGGTGAGTTGTGAGTTCGTCATCAGCACAAACCACGTGGCTTTCTATGCCGCTGTGATCGCCACGTTTATTAGTGTCACGTGGAAAATCGTGCAGGTTATCTGGAGCGCGGGCTGCTTCGGAAAACGCGATGAGTACACAAAGGGACGCTGGGTCACCGTCCTACGATGTTTTACCCTAATCCTTCTCATAGCAACGCTCGTTGTCACCACGCTCAATCTCGCGCTTCTCCGTCCACGTGGCATTCGCCGCCATCTTGGAAATCGTCATCACCATGGCGACAACCGTCCGCTTTTCGATAAAGTGTTTATTGACTCGTGGCTCGATGATGAGTACTTAGTGTTGCATCAATACATGGCGCCATCGTCACACCGTCGTTCTAGTCGTTCACGCCATTCAGCATTTAATGGTCATCCTCATCATTATTTGGATTCTTATGTGGATATTATAGATGTACATAAGCTTATACAGGATCACAATCAAGTACATGTAGTGACGAAATCATGTGAAATGTCCAAGGTCAATATGAGTATGTACCTACCTCACAACACCATGCGCGACTATAACCACGAACACATGCACTGTTCCGTTGTTTTTCATGTATTCTTTGATCTCCACAATCAAACGCTTCACGTCGACTACCAGTATCGATTACAATCCCCGCGCCTGTGCTTAGCCGGTTCTTTCATGGATTCCGTTGCTATGGATCTTCCGGAGAACAATAACAATGACTTAAATGACATAAATGAAGTCAGAAGCACAACTTCCGGTCCAATTACGGATCCGGAATCATTCTGGATCGCGGATAATGACCCCGGTAGCAATGACCGCAATGACCTTGACCCTGATTCGTCCGAAGAGTCAAGGTCAAATGAAAATGACCGGCGTGTCACTATGATGCATGAAGTGGGGTTTATGTCAGAAATGGATGAAACTCGGGATAAGGA
>LQRL01092069.1:0-10119 GCA_001703475.1 Hydroides elegans | reverse complement strand
CCCCCCCCCCCCCTAATTATACAGATAGGTATAGTTGCGTCCGCTCCATAAAATGTAACTTAACGTCGTGAAAGCTTTCGGGTCTTTTCTTGATATAATAAAACGTGTATGGTGACGTATGGATCGTACTGAATGTCAAAATGACTTTGAAGTCTCGACAAAAATTAAATCGTACTGAATGCCAAATTGTTTTGAGGTATCGACAAAATTAAAACGGATTTAAACATAGCGAAATGACAGCGTCCTCTCGACGTCGCCTTTATTTTATATAACGTTGCGACGTCGCATAGATTTCCAGATGACAGGGTACGTCCCAAAATGTTCGCGTCGCCTTTAATAAAGAAATACTTATCCGCGCTGAAGCAACGTTGTTTCATATCAAACAATAATCGATCATTCTTTAAACTATATGCGCATGTGCGATCCATTATTAGCGAAAGATCTCAAAAAGGGCTTTCTCTCTGAAGAATCGATACGGTGCTACTCTTTCTGAATGTGTTAGCTACTTCCTTATTTGTACCCCATTTTCCAGTGATTATTCCTTTGTTTATCAATCGTGATCCAGAATATTGATACGTATACAGGTGCGCTGAGATCATAATTTCGCCTCTTATGATCTGGTCACATTGGAAGCTTTTTCTTGCTTTTTTTTCAATATATTCTTAATGGGAATGCAAAAACAGCATTTTATTTAGCTAGCTTTTTTAGTTCCCCATAAGGAATACATTGTAACACAGGTTTGTTAGGGAAAAGCAAGAAAAGGCTTCCAATGTGGCCAGGCCCTTATATATTATACAATGACGCATCGGTTCATTTCTATATGGATCCACGCCTGGTTAATATATAATTAAACAGCACATAAAATGCAAGACACGTCACATGTTTTTTTCTATATGCCATCCCCTGATGCCAAATATTTCGATGTGTTAACAAAATGCAAATATTTACCCGAATTTGTTCTTTATTGTGAATTGGCAGGTCGGTAAAAATATAGACTACATGAATCCTGAAATAAATTTATATACCAAAATACCAATGGATGTGTATATGAAAGAATAGTTGTCCATCAAAATAGAGAATTCAATAAATTATGCTAGATCTATTGCAGAGCAATTGATACAAAATCTTAAGAAGTACTTCCGAATTGTAATGTTCCTGATATATTCATATTTATCAATATGAATAATAAATAATGCATTTATCTGTATCTTCACGATTTGTATTTATTGTTGATCAATATTATATGTGTTTAGAATATCTGTGATAAAATATTGTTATATCTAGCATTGTTAAAAAAGTAGTAGGATATGTTATCGGTATCAAAATTAGGACTAAGTTATATTTGTTAGCCAAAAAATATATATTCATTTATATAATTCTAATAGCCTTTTTTTATTAATTTCTGCAATTGTTTTCCAATCTTCACTTCTTTTTCTGATTAACAATGCATAATTAGCAAAACAGATAGACCTTACAACCAGTAATTGGGTCACGACCAGTTTTATTGTCACCTACTATTAATAATATAAATAACATGAAATGAAATTGTTATTTTTTTATAAAGCAAATAAAATCATGGCTATGCTTGTGTATCATCGCGGCAATGATTTTATTTGTTATTTAACAAATGTATATTCTGTTACAAATTGTAAGTGACCCAAAAACTAGTCGCGGTGACTCAATTAATGGTTGATGAGTCTAGGTATCAATGGTTGTTAGGTCTAGGTATATCCAGTATCCTGCTCAGGACTGAAGATATGTAAAATGGGACGATTAATTTTTACACAGCCATAATTGTAATTTTTAATCTCTAATAATATTTGTGTTAAATCCCACTTTATGTATACCTAGACTATACATTTGCAATTTAAATATTATGTAGAAGAACGACTTTATTTGAATATCGGATTTCAATAATATGCATTTATATCATTAAGATATGAATTTATTTGGTTTAATAAGATAAGAATAAATTAATTTGGTTTAACAAGGTATTTGCATCTTTGGCTTAAATAGCGAATATATGGAGCACTCTCAGATATAAAGAGAAGAAAATAAACCAAATTTATAACATGTTCTAATAAGTACGTTTCATGTTATGTGTAGGATGTATCTCCATAAGTTTATCTCAAGAGTAGTTTATTTATATGTGATACATAACAAGGTGTTCAACACTAAATATACAAATTCAAAGAACGTCCATAGTTTGTTTTCTTTTTCTTAAATTCTTATCAGTACTTTCTCACAATTTTTACACATATTTATTTATTGTGAATAAAACTACATTTTTGGCATGACCCCTTTAAAATATAGCAGCTTTCGATGATCCTGAATTAAAACCCTTAATGTGCTGCCATGGTATCAAGCACATACATCAGGAAACACCTGCGTGACCTTAATTTATTCTTCCTTATTTGATTATCACACGCGATTAATTTTGAAAAAAAAGAAAAGGTGACAATCTCCATTGGTTACCGCAGCTGCTTATGTTATCACCCTCGAGGCCAAAATTATTATAAGAACACAGGTATCAAATATGTAATAATATATATGCCATATTAGATACAGTAGTGAAACTTTAATGAGTCAGGACGATCATAACCTTATAACGTGTCTATATTTCCATTCACTTTATTTATTACACGCCCTGAAATAAAAAATTAAGTTTTAACATTAAATGTTATGCTTTTTGCTCTTGTTGAAAAAAGAAAGAAAGGCTAACGCTATATGGATAGCGTACTTTCTGCAAACAAAGCTGCCTTTCCTTGAATAAAAAGAAACATTTAACCTAGGAACAATGGCTCACACCAACCACCGATTGAGAATAAGAAAACATATCCTGACGCAAGAACATCATTTTTTGGTCTTTTTGAGCCCTTGTTTTTTCTCGTTCTTACATTGTTCTCACCACCAAGATGTAACAGCTATCTACGTCCAAGTGACGCTATAAGACAGGGGGAAACAGAGTCGCCATGAAATCTGGCCATGTTAAAGGATGTATCAGGGGAAGGGAACGAAGCAGCATCGAGATGTAAAAGCTATCTACGTCCAAGTGACGCTAATAAAGGAAGACGTTAAGAAAGGAAACACAGTCGCCATGAAACCTGACCATATGCCTTGAAAAGAGTGTATCAGGGAAATGTAAGCCCCGTCTACTACAAAGGGAAAGCCAGGCTGCCACGCCCTAGTGTTTGCGTGCAAAGCCGGGGAGGGAGGCAACCCCATGAATGTACTGCTATTTTTAGATTGTACAGACTGATTATATTGAGCAAGGGTTTGGTTGTTTTTGTGGATCCATAGATACGAATGCGATACATTTTTTTGGTAAAGGGAGGGGTCGGTTTCTTTGTATCAACAAACTTGATGAAATAATCTTAATTTCCAGTATGTATGCTGCAGATCTTACACCAATTTATTCTAATTGCGCTAATAGCGCTCCGGGTGCAATACATTTTCTGTAAAGCATTTTTAGAAAACTTTCCTAATTTCGATCCCTATATCATCTTTATGAGATTACTGAATAAGAACATCAGTCTAATTCCAATCAGCGATTCAGTTTGAGGCCTTAAAGTATAATCAAATGCACACCATTTTTCATAATTTTGTTAAATTGGCACCACGGCATTGCAAGATATCTACTCACTGTAATTTAAAATCATCAAATAAACACCATTTCTCGGTGATTTTTTGGAAAATCGACAAGGCATGGTATTGCAAGATACATGCTCATTAGAACCCAATAGCGAGCATCCTTTACCCTTGTCCACTGAGCCACAGCAACCAAAAAAAAAAACAAGGGCGTCGCCACCAACTGAATGCAGGAGGCAACTTGGGTAAAGGTCAAGGCCATTTAGACCCTTTGATGTCGCCGCCACACCTGATGCAGCGCAAACACCTCCATCCAAAGTGTTGGCACCACCAGAGTAAAATCTATTCAGACAATGTAATATAAATGAGTGAGTTCCATGCATTAAAGTACTCATTACATGGGTCGTTCGAATCATGATTTAGAACAAAAGTATTTATGCAAAAAATGTATTATAAATGCTTAGATTCATGGCATAAAAAGTGCTAACTCACTAAATCAGGTTTGCGTTGCACTGAGAATTGCCATGCGGCTCATGACTGATCATCCATATCAACATTTGAAAAAGGACGAAATCAAACGTTATAATAATTCAAATGATTATGGGTGGCACCGCCCCATCTCGATCCGATTTATTCTTAAAAGGGGCGACGACGTCCGTGGCAGAGATGTGAGTATGATTATCTGAAATTAAGCAGGGCTTGGTAAACAAATATGTGGTTATTTTGATTAAAATCACATATGAACGTTCATATATTCACATTTGGGACTTTCGGTGAACATATATGAAGTTCTCGTTTTGATTGAAGGATTCGGTATGAATTTTATATAGTTCAGGAAAATAAACAACATGCCTTATATTTGATATTTGCAACATCAAAATAATTATAAAATGAGCATGTATGAATCTACATAATAAACAATGAATGGAGCAACTTTAGAATTCCCCACACACTTACGCGCAAGAATATTTAAATTTTGAAGACTATTTTTGAAATTTAAGTTTAGAAGAAAATAGCATGGTCGACAGGTCGACAGGTAGCCAGGTGGGAACTATAAAGGTTATTGAGCTGCGCCATTTAAATTTCTAAGCATATAAAATAATCACAGAAAAGATGCGATTTATGTTGGAGACGGGTCGACAGGTCCACAGGTCGACAGGTAGCCAGGTGAGAAATATGAAGGTTATTGATACGAGACAAACAAATGTTTAAGGATATCAAGAATTCACGGAGATTATACTATTTATGTGGGAGACGGGTCGACAGGTCGACAGGTAGACAGGTCGACAGGTAGCCAGGCGAGAACTATGAAGGTTGTTGATATGCGCCATAACGATGTTAAAGGATATAATATATTCACGCAGGTAATGCTGTCTACTGAACGGGTTGACAGGTCGACAGGTATACCGGTAATTACCATCACGCATATATTATAACTCCCTTCATTATTAGTATAGAGAACTTCCATTGTGCTGTTACCTGTCGACCTGTCTACCTGTCGACTTGTCTACCTGTCAACCTGTCGACCTGTCTACCTGTCGACCTGTCTATCAAATATGAAACTTTGATACGGCCGTATCACCCCCTTTTTGAGAACTATTTTTTACTGTGTGGGGAATTCTAAATCTTAGCCCAATGAATGCTCTTCGATTAGCCATTTTCAAATTTTCATATTAAAATGTATGGTATAATGTCAATAATCATTTTTTTCATCAGAACCTTGACTTTGACATGATTCTGAATATCATGCCTTGCCAATCTCTTTGTTGGGTTAATGGGTTCGATTTTACGAGTTAACCCCACAATTATGCTGGCTTTGATCAAGATATCCTGGAACAGAATATGCGCTCATTATTTAATAAACATGGGTTTATTGCTTAAGTAGATACACATATGAGCACATTCAACACGCAGTAGAACCATTTGGGATAAAAGAATCCTTAATGCAGCATCCATTTTCAGACCTCTTGTTTTTGGATTTATCCAATTTGTTTCCTTGATGTGACAAACTGAGACTAATTTTCCACAGCTTCATGAATATATAATTTATTGATCACGGTTAATGAAGTAAATGTATCAGCAAATAAATATATTTTTAAACATAGGCATCAGAGATGCAAAGCCCCCAGCCTATGCAAAACCTTCTTTATCACGAATAATTGTCGATTATAAGAAGCAGGTCAAAAGAAATATCTTTTTCACAACGTCTTTCTCTCAACGCCTTTCTCACATCGTTTTTCTCACAACGTCTTTCTCACAACGGCTTATTCACAACGTCTTTCTCACATCTTCCTCCTTATATTGCCCTTACATATTCGTCCACACAATGTAGTCCACACAACTTCACAATAATCGCGTAATCATTCTCTGCTGTACTAATATCCAAAAATATCTCAAATTTGTCTAAGTTCAGACCACCGTAATTTCATCATTTTTAGTTGATCAAACTGACGTTGCACACCAGCAATGTATATTCTGTCACTGTATGAAGTTTCAGAACCCTAGGACAAAGGCTTCATATAAAAGTTGCGCGGACAAAGTGTTGTATAAATATCCCAACATTTCTCAAATTCGTCTAAGTTCAGACCCCCGTAATTTCGACAATTTTTGGTCGATCAAACTGAAACCTCCACGTTGCACATCTACAATATATATTCTTTATGGTAACTGGTCAGTTCGTACCTTTACAACTTCGTACCTTTACAACTTCGTACCATTTTGGTCAGTTCGTACCTTTTATTTTGGTCAGTTCGTACCTTTTGAATTAGTCACTTCGTACCTTTTTATAATAATAAATCTGTAAGTGATTTGAATTAAATTATTTATTGTTAGGATTTTCTTTATATTGGAGGAAACAAATACCAAGTTTTTTTTATTATTAAATTGGAGGAACTTTAGAAAATGTAAGTTTTGACTGAACATTATTCAAGATGTTTATATGCTGATGAAATGAAGACAAATTATTATAAAAAATATAAAGCATTGGTTAGTTGAATTTTTCCTCACTCATAAATAATAAAATTACGGTCTTCGTCAAAATTCTGAAATGCAATTCAAGGATTAACGTTTTATGGCACTGCTGACTCAGGTTGTATACGGAGTTGATTTTTTCCCGAGTTAATCCTTGAATTGATCCTTGGGTGAAATGATCCACTCAAGTGATATTGCTCACTCAATTTAAGGAAGACTCATTGGCTGTCCCTTAGTTAAGGGACTCTAATTATTATTAATTAAAAAAGCTTGGATTCAGATCAAATAATATAAATTGCGAAGCATAGTTATCTATGCTTGTTTAATAAGCTTAGTAATAGTTACATATATATAAATATATGAAACTACATATCACTTATCACTTAAATCTAAATTTTAAACATATGGTTAATTAAATTAAACCAACAAAACAACATTTAAAACAATTTGGATATCAATTTTAGGTGATAAATGACAATAATTGAAAAAGGTACGAAGTGACCAAAAAAGGTACGAAGTGACCAAAATGGTACGAAGTGACCAAAACACCGAAGGTACGAACTGACCAAAAAGGTACGAAGTTGAAAGGTACGAAGTTGCAAAGGTACGAACTGACCAGAAAGCTTCTTTATATATTCTGAATATCCCGAAATTTCTCAAATTCGTTTTAGTTCAGACAACCGTTATTTCGACAATTTTTGGTCAATCAAACTAAAACCTCGACGTTGCACATCTACAATATATATTCTTTCACTGTGTGAAGTTTCACAACCCTAGGACAGAGGCTTCATACCAAAGTGTCGCGGACAAAGTGTTGTATAAATATCCCAACATTTCTCAAATTCGTCTAAGTTCAGACCCCCGTAATTTCGACAATTTTTGGTCGATCAAACTGAAACCTCCACGTTGCACATCTACAATATATATTCTTTCACTGTGTGAAGTTTCAGAACCCAAGGACAAAGGTTTCATACCTAAATGCCGCGGACAAACTACTGCACCTCAAATGTTAACAGACGGACGGACGGACGGAATGGGGGATAGCAATAGCCCTCAGGCAAATTGGTTGGCTGGGGGCTAAAAAGTACATGTATTTGACGTCATAACATCGTTCAATATTTAATAGTGATGGATATATATTCGATATATTTATATTAACTCTTTTTTGTTTCATATTTTGGATTGATATTTGTTATATTTTTACTTAAAATGGACAAAAACAAATAGAGATATAAAAATAAAAGGAACTGTTATATAATTTTATAACATATTTTATTCATAAATATTTATCAAACATAATATAAATTTATAAGAATTACGTGTCAAAAACCAAGTAGATACTCAAATGAATGGATGTGCATTCTTAATTCTTCTTGTTTGATCAACTTATTCTTTTGCTTACTTCACACATTTTCAGGATCTATTTACAATTATTAAAGATTAAGGAATGCTTGAGTTTTCAAATAAAAATCAACATTTCCTTCCAAAAAAAAAATACAATGACGTTACAAACATATAATTTACACAAACATTTCTCACTTAACAAAATCAGGAGCCCTTTATCCATTGAATCGGTCCGTGTATTAAGGGTATTTACTCATTACTCGATCAAACAAATCATCAGTAAATTGAATTTCACCATGCGTGCAATAACCTTTAATCCACATCATATATACTAAATTTATATCTTTAATTCGACAAAAACACGCATACGAGTTCTAATCACTGAAAATCGTTACATGAAAGACGAAATATACATAAATTAGAACATTTTCTCATTAAAAAAAAAACATTAAAACCTCCATGTACGATAGCATTTAATCGATATGCGTAGCTTATCTAAAAGCATTTTGATATAGCCTATATATTAGTTTTCATGCATATATCGTCCTAATAAATATAACCTAATTTGAGCTAATCAAAATATATAAAGATTTTCAAGTAAACTATTTCTTCAATTAAAATACAAAATGGAAATCGGCATACTCCTATTTGCATAGACTTTATTTCTTTGCATGAACAGAATGAACAATTTTTCCAAAACGTTGCTACGTTTGTTTTATGGATTGAAGTTTCGTAATTTTGGGTAGGAGATTGGTTGTCTAGCCCGAACCCAAAGCTTGGATATTTTTTAACCATTTAAGGTTAACCACATTATAAAATCAATTACATGTACCCTTTCAAATTTGACAACATCAGCTACACAAGCATTGATTAAAACGACGGACTTTTATTTACATGTATTGATTTTTCTATTGAATGATAACGTAATATTTTGAAGCCCTTCGGATCTATGTAACATTTTAAAACAGAGTATTAAAATCATCTACTGGCTATCAAATATATGTATTTCTTTTTTACCAACACAGTAGTTTTTTTTTCATTAGATATCTCATAAACAAATTATCAACTCTCAATGTGAGAGCTGTTATAGGGTTTTTTTCTTCAAATTTAGTCAACAGTTTCAATTTATTTATACTTATCGTTGCAACGAAAAAATAATTATTAGAAAATAAACTCGATAACATTTGCCGTCTTATCGGTGAATGAATATTTTGATTTGCGATACGTAACTAAGTATTTGACATATAACGTTCCATGCAAAACACTTATGATATGCATTAATAAATAATAACACAATGAATGCGTTTTTTTTTCTTTTTTCTTAACAAAACTCAAACTGAAACTGTCAACTGAGACATTATATATGACCAAATTGGAAAAGTGATCTGAACGATTATTAAAATCTTATCTGATATTTCAAAACTATTTTGGATCAGATTCCGTTGAGCATCAATTTGCCATATTATAGAATAAGGGTTTCAATTATTTCATTGTCACTGTATCACATGAGCTCTAAATATTAAAATACAACCTTCTTTGTACATGATATAAAGTCAAACTAATCCCAAATCAAGACAAAATACCATAGTACCCAACATCCAACGACAATTTTATTCATCATCTCTTAAGTGGCACGATGATGAGACCCTGAAACGACAAACACATATGGACAATGATACACAGATTCTTTGATAGAACAAAGAGCTGCGAATCTTTCGACACATCCAAGTATCAGTAAGGACAGATAGAAAGTGCGAATCTTATGATCTTTCGCACTGGAAACATACAACACACAAAGAGTGACTACAAAAACACTACTGACTACAAACAACACCCATCATCTTCAAATCAGTCAAAAGTTACAGCGAGTTAAAGAGTTGTTATGCATATTAGAGGATGAGGAAACAAGATTGTCAAGGACAATGACCCAGCTTTACTTAATAGCTCTTCAAGCACTAGCAAACACGTTTTTGTTCATTGTTTTAATGAGACTTAACAGGTAAGTGTTAATGCATAGGCTGGTATAAAAGTCATATGTTATCCATTTGTTTTACCATCTGCATATAAATAAAAATATAAAAACTATTTATTTGTTTATACCATTATACCATTATGGCTTGGCTGTAGAGGATTTGTGTGCAGATCAGTGTGGACGATGTGCAAAGTAGTAGGATTGCAAAGAACTGAAAAGAACACGATGAAAGCAATGTGTGAAAA
>LQRL01092066.1:0-13567 GCA_001703475.1 Hydroides elegans | reverse complement strand
TCTTTATAATATACTCTATATATTTTTCCAAGCATATTTATCAGCACTTAAAAACGAAGACGCTTTAGATACCCATGATTATCATTTATTTATGTGATCACCCTAAACACGAATTGTCAAATGACAGAAATCCTTTCTGTTGATCTATTTAAACACCGTGATCTTTAATCAAACAGCTGTTCATGTAATAGCGAAAGGCTCGACTTATGAATTGCAATTACGGACCATCGCTAATTAGCAACTTTCAATTTCTTAAGAAACCTGGAAATAAGCCGGTTATCCGATTTTGACTCGGGCTATCTTCGAATTACACCTCTCGACTGCGTCTCGAAGTTAGTAATTCTCTTATCGCCCTCACAAAATCGGATAACCTATACAAATTATAAACAGGTATTAATAATATGACACCTTGCTCAGACGGTCCAACTCGGCCCGATGACTGATCAATTCTTTGGCGGTTTCGGCGTGTCCATTGCAACATGCCATCATTAGAGGCGTTCGCAGTTCCGAATCTACAACGTCAACGTCTGCGCCTCCGTGGATAAGATCCTATTAAAATGTAGTTGAGATTTACTCAAAACTTGCGTCAATATGGGGTTGGGTTTTTTTAATTTATTTTATTCAATATGGTCTTGATAAAGTCAGATATGCCACCCGTCAAAACGTTCATACTGTGTTGAGGGTAGGGGGGGGGGTGTTATCGGATGTACGAACAGGGTTCTTCAACTTCTTAATGAAACTACAGTAGTACATAAAGGAGAGTTCTGCAGCGCCATTTGGTCTCGTATTTGATAAAACAAATACCTGGGCATTTTAATTATATAGAAATTGGATGATGTTTCAATCACATGCTCTACCATGATATATTCTTTATATATATTTTGTACGAAAACAAGTTCACGGCCTAATTTTAGAAGCAATCCTAACCGACTAGGGTTATTGTAAACTATAGTTTGAGAAGCAATCCTAACCGACTAGGGTTATAACGCTTGGTTTGGATAGGGCAAATTAGTTTTATAACCGAAAAAATAGCGCAAAATGATTCAGTAAGCAGAAAAACATACACTAACTCTAATCGGTTAGACTTCTAGGGCAGCCTTTTTGTGAATCGATTCCAGGGATTGACAGTATCGTTTTAGAATCAACACTTACTTTAACTACCCGTCGATTCCCTTTAGCAGCCGCTATATGTAGTGCCGTATGTCCGTCTTTACTGCGCAGATGTATGCCAGCTTTGCATTCATTCAGCAACACGTTGACTGCCTCGTTTTGACCTTTGTCGGAGGCGCGCATCAGGGGAGTCCATTTCCAGTTGCCCCTGTACAAATATAAATATTTTATTTATAATATCAAACTTCTCACTCGGCAAGACGTTTCCAAACCCTGAAACGAACCTAAAATTTAACCCCATGTGCAAAGTTTTTGCATTTCGTTTTTCGTTGTTTATGTAGGAGCGACGTTATAATGGCGACATGTCGATCGAACTTGAATTTGAGTAGGACGTTTATCAGGTGTTGGAGCGTAAAAGCGCGTCTGGGAAATCTTTGTGTGAAACGTCTTTCGGACGACCCTGGCCTTGTGGAAAAATGTGAAAGAGAAGAACATTGAAATTGTAACATTCAAGCAAATTCAGAAAAAAAACCTAAACGATCAGAACAGAAATATAATTTATCTTTGAGATATAAATAATTTGATAAACTGACTGATAATACGAATGTAACGTTCATGTAACTCAGGGTCAGGGGGTCTATTCTCTTTACCCAATACAAATACCTGTTATTGACACATCGAGGATTCGCACTAAAGATTCTTCGAATTTCCTCAATGTCCCCATGCATGGCTGCAATTTCAAGACGAATGCCATCTTCCGATGTTTGGTGCTGTGTTGTGGTCATTGTGATAACAAGAGTTTATTTATACTATGGATTCTAGTCCATAGAGTCTAGTCTATATAATCTAGTCTATATGTGCATTAGGCAATGATGAGGAAATAAAATCTATAATATTTCCGATTGCTGCAATTTTTTCACCATCGCTTTCAATATTTACATATATTATATCTTACGTTGCATCTTCAGTATATTGATTTCAAGAGTAAACCTTATTTTGTAGATTATGAAATCATATATATCATATTATGAATTCATGCACACTTTTGCTGCAAACGTATATTGAGTATTTATGTACATTCTAGATTTTAATATATCCACATATTATTGTTGATTAACCGTATGTGTTTTGTTCATACGATTTTTTATCAGATGTCTAAAACTTTCGTATAATCGTGATTTTAAAAGATCGGGTGCCTACTTTACTTAACAAAAAAAAAGAAGAAAGGATTACTAGCAAGGAATCTTCTGTCATTGTTGACAAATATGATCTGATGATAAACTATCCAATTTGACTTTAACCATGTTGATATGAATCAAGTTTCCCTGTTTTCTTGTGGCCTTTACATGTTTAAGTTATCCATTGTATTGCATAGCATTATACTACTGTGTTCATGTTTGATTCATGTTTCACCTTTTGATTGTGTAGTTTACCAAACTCTTTTAAATAATAAAGTCTATTTTTATTTCCCTTCCTAATGCATATCATATATATGCCCAAATCAAGACAGAGTAATAAATATTGCCATTAAGGAACTTTTATTGACCCAATTTCATATAAGGGGTAGTTGGTAAATAACATAACTAATCGACTGTGATAAAATAAACAGCCAACCTTGAGGCTTTGCTCAAGAGTATATATCCTATTATTATGAAACCATGAGGGGATCGATTTTTACAATACTGCAACTCATATGAGCGTGAAAATCATTCAGTATATTATTAAATAAATTTAGTCGTAATATATTTAACTCTATGCGCTAATAACACAAATATTATTTTAAAAGACATTTTGAAGTGTTTATATGCTACGCAAAATGTATCTAGATACAATTAATTTCGTTAATGGTGCATATTATCAACAGGTATCAACTTAAATGCCGTAAACAAATAAGAATGAAAAAAGTTCAAAATTATTTTTATCAAAAACGAACAAAACCAGTGTTTGTTTTAGAAAAAAAATATTAAATAACGAATTCAATAACTATCGTTACTTGATCAAATTTGTTTTAAATGTTTTAATATATAATGAGCTATTTTCCATGCAAAGAAATCTGTTAGAGGGCATTGGCGAGGGCAAGCACGGAAGAGGCAGACCAATGATGAGATAGAGTCACAACATCATCTTATGGACGAGTCCCATTTTCGAAAATGCCAAGCGTCCTGCCCACGACCGTAAAGGACGGAGGTTTATGACCGGTAATGTCGCAATATAGACAAAGTGATATAGATAAAGCGATATTAATTTAAAATATATACTAAATGAAAATATGACAGCTCGAGAGTATTCATTTATTCTGTCCAAAGTTAAAACTTGATTAGTTAAACTATGCCTTCATGGCGCGTTATAAAATATTTCACATTATTAAGCGTGTTTTTAAATGTGATTCTGAATAATCTAAACATCGCAACCCTACAAACGCTTGTCATATTTTTTTTGTATCTGGTGATCGTGCATGAAAATAATGTGACTTTAGTATTGAACATTAAACAACGTCGGCGCATATTGCTAATTTATAAAACGTTTGGTCAGGTTTATGCACTGGATATTTTATTCTTCTTTTAATAAAAACGATTTTTATTCTGTATAAAGCTCTTTTAGAGTATGAGGAACAACTTAGCTGATATTGTAAAACTGAACTTCATTTTGTAAATTCAACTCATCAAAACAAACTATTCATTGTGTTCGTTGTCAAGAGCTTAGAATTACCCACCAACTACTCTCTTTTGTAATGGAACAAACCCTCGTGGTGCAATCTTTACTTGTCTAGAGTTCGAATAAAACTACACCAATTCCAAATAATGGATTTATTTTATTCATTATTAACAACACATAATCTAAATCTATTCAAACACTTTGAATCGATGTGTTTATCCACAGCATTGAACTTCATACTTTATTTCATCTGATGTGAATGTTTTCCGAGTATTCGAATTGTAAGTTTCCATATACTGGGTGATTTCTAATTCAGAACTGACGATCATTGCAAATCGCTCACTATTTACAATGTTGACTACGGAAAGCAAGTATTTTCGCAGGCAACAACCACACTTGTAAACATTTATGTACAGAATATTCCAATGAGACCCTATTAAGAGTTTGCTCTAAAACTACACAACAACATAGTCAGTCTAAAATAAGTTATGAACATAGAACCTCATATTGTCAATATCTCACAAAGTAAACAAGCAAAAAAAACCTTATAAAACGTATATATAAATACATAGATTCTTGACAAATCTGTTTCTTGACATTGGGGTGTATAAGACCAATCTAAAATAATCTAAAATAATCTTAATCTTTAATACATTGTGGTTTGTTCTTCGTACAGTGAACGGAATAACATCTTAGCATTTTATGTGTCTTTGTGTGGCGTGTCTTGTCATCCCAATGGCTTATGACCTTCACTTTATGTCATCAGGTGTAATTGTTGCTTTTATTCTATTTGAGCATAGTTTTTTTATGGATCTTATTTTTTTTCAGAGAATGCTTTAAGGATAAGAAGGCTCAGAGCTTAAGATTCTATTCAACTAACATTATAATGTGAAAGTTTATATGATAGAAGAGCACATATTGGACTTATATAAACATGCGCTCCAGGTTCTATGGCATTGTCAGCTAATTGAAACATCATACATTGGCCATATTATTTTCTTATTAAACATGTTATATGAAAAATTACAAATGTATTGAGATTCACATGCATTGCTGTTAAATTTTATATAAAGTGTTAAAGAGGTTTGGCAAACATGTATATTTCACTCGAGAAGACTGTTTGGACCGATGGCGCATCCTGAAATTCATGCTGTGCGGTTCCCGAGGGGAAATACTTTATTAAATATCCTATTAACGTTTAAATTGTTATAAATAGCTTCGACTATATTGACAAATCACTTTTAATATATATTGAGAAACCCTCCAACGTTAACCCTGTTAATCCGATCATTAAAAAAAAACTATTAATAATAATAAAATATAAACTCCAAATATTCTCTACATATTTGTATTCAGTAAAATTACATTGGCCAACCATTCCATTATAAGAATGAACCTCTTTTTTTGTTTTTGTTTTACTATTTTCTAAAACAAAACTTTACGTTATCTTTTCTAATTATATATACATTTATAGTTTACTTCACTATGTTGATGTTCATATTGGGTGCGTTTCTTTTTGTTCAGAAGTTTAAGAAGTTTAAGAAACTTAAGACAAAAAAGCTTTTCCTTTTGTTCAGAAGTTTCAGAAGTTTAAGAAGTTTCAGACAAAATGCAAGACAACCGAGAGTTGTCTTAAATTTCTTAATTTCGTCACGTGACGCAATGTTTTGATTTTTTGGTTTTGTTTACTATTTAAATTTTGTGTTTTGTTGTTTATAAATGGTGATTTTGTGACATTGTATATTCCAAATAACTATTTAGTAAATTTTATAATTGTTTGAACACTATTTTGTACAGAAAATGTAGAAAAAGTGATGAGCTAACCTTGACCTTAAAAATTAGGAACATTCAGACACAATACGTTTCTTTTTACACACTGTCTGAAGTTTCTTAAGTTTCTTAAGGTTCTTAAACTTCTGAAACTTCTGAATAAAAAGAAACGCACCCATTGTTGTGAAAATATAATGAATATACAGTAAAATAATCATAGAAAATGCATAATATACTCATTGTAGTTAAATCCTAAATATTGCGCAGTTTTATAAAAGAAATTCTGCTTTCAATTTAATGTTAAAATCCAGCCAATCAAATCGCTTCTTACAAATCATTTGACAATCACTATCGACGATATAAACAAATGGCCGCGATTATGAGGTACTCTCAGTATTTCGATAAAATAACCTAGATCAAAGCTCGAAATCATTGTTTTGTTTTATCATTTATAAAGTTAACATTCCGATTCTCAATATTTTTGAGTTTTGGAAAGCATTTGGTGTTGAATACGACCAAACAAACCCTGCATACGATGATGAAAAATGCTTTGGTGGACTCGTTCAACACATAAAATTATCACAACAAGTAACTTTTAAAATACTGTCCATATAGATCCGAAATACTCTCAAAAAATAATGAAGGGTTCTCATTACGTCATAATCCTGACATTTAAAGGTCCCACCTCCTCAGAATGATGTTAAATTTGGCAATTTATCCAAGCATAAGAATGTTCACCAAATGTGGTTGTAAATGATACGACTAAACGTAGACATGGAGATATACTATTGTTATTCCGTTTTTAGGCCCCAACCCAAAAGGTTGGGGGCCTATAGGTTTGGGGTGTCCGTCCGTCTGTCCGTCATACTTTTTTTGTACTGGCTAGAACTTTTGAACGGAAGGTCACAGAGACTTGGTTATAGGCTCAAATGAAATGTCTCGGTCCGTAAATGTGCCTTTTGACCATTTCGGTCAAAAACCCCCGACCGGAAGTTGTCAAATTGGCCAAAATAGCCAAAAATAGCGGTTTTTCAAGCTTGAGCTTGTACGGGCTAGAACTTTTGAACGGAAGGTCATAGAGACTTGGTTATAGGCTCAAATGAAAGGTCTTGGTCCGTAGATGTGCCTTTTGACCATTTCGGTCAAAAACACCGGACCGGAAGTTGTCGAATTGGCCAAAATAGCCATAAATAGCGGTTTTTCAAGACTTGAGCTTGTACGGGCTAGAACTTTTGAACGGAAGGTGACCTTCCGTTCTATTGGGTCCTATTCAAGATGAACGAGCGGTATATATTCTGTTTCAATATGAATATTTCAAGTCAATATTAGGATTGTGTAGCCAAACTATTTATATTTGTCCCTATCTAATTTAAACAGATGGTTTCAAAGCAAGTTAGCGTCTTTCAATTGAGCAAAATGCTTATTGAAATCCAGATATTTAAACTTCCTTGCAAGACCAAATTCAGTGTATACGGCGAAGTCCGCCATGGCGCCATTACTCATATGATTGTTATATCGGCCACAGGAAATAATAACGGGTCTTCCAAGAGGTTTTAGAAGAGAAATGAATGCTCTATGATCAAAACTGTCGTTAGTTAAGGACTTAAAAATCAACGGAATATCCAAATAAATACGAGTAATTTGAGGAAATGACAAAGTCCGCCATGGTACAATTAATTATTTGATCGCTATATTGAGTAGAGCCAATAATGAGTGGCATATAAGGATGCATTTTTCAAAAAATGAGGGTGCTGCGATCAAAATTGAATGAATAAATACACTTAGAAATCCAAAGATTTTGTTATATACAAGAACAATTTAATGGAGATGGCGAAAAGTTCAAAAGTCATTTCTCAGATGGATTTTCAATATTTGGGAGAAAAAATTGCACCAGATATCTTCAAATGCATAGTTCTTCCAAATAAGGGGGGTGCGAGCGAAATCTGAAATGGTCACCCAAAAAAGGGGTAGTTATGAACACCCCTAGAAGGCCATAGAGACTTGGTTATAGGCTCAAATGAAAGGTCTTGGTCCTAAGATGTACCTTTTGACCATTTCGATCAAAAACACCCGACCGGAAATTGTAAAATTGGCCAAAATAGCAAAAAAATTGCGATTTTCAAGACTTGAGCTTGTACGGGATAGAACTTTTGAACGGAAGGTCATGGAGACTTCTGAAATACTCGAAAACGACTTTGGGGGCGTTGGGGCCTGTTCGTGTTCACTGAATACTTGTGTAACTTTGATTTAGTTAATTTCTTTTACTCAATTTCCTTATTCCTACTATGGAAGTGGTTGACACGAGTTCTTAATCCTCCGGGTAAATAGGATAGAGTGAACTTGCGCTTTTAAAGTTTTAGTCAATACTTACGTATGTAGCTAAATATTTGTGAGAATCAGATTGGTCGCGTTTCTTTTCTCTCAGTCAGCTAATTTTCTTCAGTGACTTAAGTGAATTAAGGAAAAAAAGCGTTTCTTTTCTCTCAGTCAGATAATTTATTTCAGTCAGATAAGTCAAAACTTCAGTCAACTGAAGGCTGACTGAAATGACTTAAATTTGTCACGTGACGCAATGTTTTGATTTTACGTTTTATTATTATTTCTTTTAATTAACATTTTATTCATAATATTTGCTTTTTATTTTGATATGCCTAAATATAAATCATTTTAACATGTTTTAAAAGTTATTCAAACAGTAGTTTGTTCTAAATGCTTCAAAACATTTATGACGTAACCTTGACCTTAAAATTTCAGTCAAATAATTCAAAATATGTTTCTTTATCCTCAGTGAATTATTTGACTGATCTCACTTATCTGACTGAAGAAAATTATCTGACTGAGAAAAAAGAAACGCGACCATTAATTCTTTGTTTGATTTATGTGAACTGTGTGTGGTATTTTCGAAAAAAAAAGAAAGCCATTTTAAGCATTACGGAGGGGGTCTCCTTATATGTTATTTAAAATGAATTCTTGTATTCATTTCATTTCTGATGGCGAAACGTCCAAATATAACCATTTTAAGGTTAGAGCTAAAGATTCGAATACGAGGTATTTCATATCAGGATGTGCCTCTTGATTATTTTATCGCAGGCTTAAAACAGAAATGGCAAATATATCGCAAAGCTAAGCATGTTAATTCTGCTAGCAATTGAACAAATTCTTTTGATAAAAGGATGGTTGATACCAGTCTGTGTCGATTGAATACTTGTATATTTCCATTTTTCTTTGTTTAAGTGATTGGTCCGTGAACACTACTTGATCTACTGATGGCACCTTAAATATAAAACACAATTATAGTTCATAGCAGAAAATAAACAACATGTCACGGAGTGCATCCAGAGCTAGCTCCGCCCAGTCGGAGCGGATGCAGCCCGCCAGGTAATGTATATATACTGATTAAGTGTTTTCAATAAGTTTTTTTTTTTCAAGTAGTGTATTAACGTGTCAAGTTTTTGTTTTGATTTGGCAATGTCATGTGAATAAAATAAGATTGAATGAGGGTAAATATCTCAAGGTGGCTAAGGTATGAAGAAAAAGCCTGAAAAGTTAAAATTAGAGAAAATACCCGTTGGGGAAAAAGGTGGTCACTCTGCTGACATCAAATGCAGACAATGTACGAAAAAGGATCGCAATCAGATTCGAATGCAACAATATGCTATTATCGATATGTTCACATTTCAGTACTGTTGACGATTAACTATGTAAGCCACCAGGTCAATTTAAATGAAAAGAAAGAAAATGTGGGTTTTTTTTTTACATTAAACGAAATCTAAAATTATCACTTATACATTGATTTACAACTTGTCTACAGAGATTCACCAACACCTTCCTCTGGCCAAGCATCAGAAGAAGGTTCACTCAATAAACTAGATCCCTTGCCACCTATCGCACCGGCATCCAGTGGAACCATAGGTAAATAAAACAAAGAGTCAACATGGGTTGGTTTGATTTATTCGTTCACGTGTTCTCAGTCACGTTTTACTACGTTATTGATTGATAAACGGGTTCCTACAATGACTATCACTCCAGAATCCAGTGGAACCATAGTTAAAACTTAAAATGGCAATATGTGTTGATTGGATTGATATATTTTCATTCACCCAGTCATGTTTCAACGTGCATGTGTTTAATGTCAAACGACATGATATATGTCTACATTCTTAGACCTTACCGAAAACCTGCTAAGCACAAAAGCATATTTTTTTTCTGATTGCAACATTGTATCGGCATGTCTTTCGTTCAAAAATTATAAATCTAATATGCAAATGAAATCAACACATTGTTTTGTATATATATTTTGTCATAGCAAAAGTGTGCCCAACCTATTTTTCACTTAAGTAACTTTTTTTACAGCAAACACGATGGCTGGAGGTCCAGTGAGCGCGGGAAAAGGCAGACGACCAAGAATTACAAACAGCTTTCGCCGAGAAACAGACGATGATTCATTATCAGGGTAAATTAATTTTGATATTGGTTTATTGTCGTTGTATGATAATAAAATAAACGTCTAAAAAAATGGGGCACAAATGACTTATCTTTTTCTTCATTTTTACCTTTAAATATATTTTAAATAGTTCAAAGAAGATAAAACGGATAATCACATATATTTGCATTAGAAATAATGAAGTCCATTTTAAGTCGTCCAAAAAGAATTTTCTAAGCAATAAAATCTGAAGCCTTTTTCATTTATTTTTCCTTTTCAAACCGAATTTCAGACGACCAAACGGAAGCGCCCCCCTTTGCGAAGAAAATTTTGTTTTAAACCTAAAACAGCAATTTTCAGGGGTTTACTTGTTGAGAAGTTAGAACTTCATGAAATGAAAGCTATTTTATTTCTTTTATTTTTAAACAGAAGTGCAGACGACCAGCCAGAAAACCCTGTTCGGCGAAAAACACCGGAAGCCAAGGCTACTAAGGAGAGTGCGACCATGGAAACGCAAACTGAATGGAGCTGGCTTGAGGATATGCAGGTATGGCCCTAGACTTTTTCCTTCTTTCGCAGATATATAGGGGCAGAAATGATCCGCCATTTTGTTTTTGATTTGAAGACCAGTTAATGCACAAGCTATACCTGCTTGACTGGTTTCCATACCGTGCCTAATTCCAAGATGCGACAATCGTCTCTAAATGTTTGCAATTAGATAGAAACTTTTGTCTCCAAAAGTTTGTAAAGGTTTGCAAAGAAAGACACCGGAAGCCAAGGTTGCTAAGGAGAGTGCGACTATGGAGACGCAGACTGAGTGGAGCTGGTTAGAGGATATCTACTCATTAATAGATAAATGATATGATATATTAATATAGTATTGTATCACCCGAGGAACTCTGAGTAGTATTGTTGTAACACACAATGTGATTGGCTAAAATACATTTGGAACCCGATGTATTAATCACGGAAACCAGTCAAACAGATATAGCATGTGCATAAACTGGCCATCAAAATCAAAACCTTAAAGGTGGATGATACCAGTTTATATATATCTCTGATATTAGGACTGAGAAACAGTCTTACGCAGACCGATATGACAGCTGGCATTTTGGATAAATAGTTACACTGTATGTAAAAGTTCCTTTTCAAAAAATGTGCATGCCAATGAAGAACCCTCATTCGTTTATTTTGTATACAATTCCCTTTTTCATTTTTGCGCAAAATTGTATTTTCGTAGATGATGCAAAAGATGAAAGCCGGGAAACTTAGTCGACTATCAACGCATTCTGATACCACCCCGAGTAAGTGGAACTTAATTTTATTAGAATGTGATTAAGCTATAATATAATAACATAAATCATTATTGTTAATTTGCATTGTTTTGTTGCCAAGTTTCAAGAGACTAAGAGACTAAAGCCTTCAAAAATACTAAGACTAAGCTTCTCAACTAAATCTCACATATTTTTAAACAATTGTTATTTGATATATATTTGATTTTTTTTATGTATGGGCGTATAGTTATCACTTAAGAATGTTACTGAACGTTAATGTATTTATATCAAATAGTTTTAAGTAAATGATCGCTAAAAGTAAATTTATTGCAAAATGTTTCCTGCTGTAAAATATAAGCATTGTTTCTCCTTCACCTTTACATAACCGATTTGACATACTAAGAAAGAGTTTTGAACTGATCCCTCCCCAATTTTCACTTAAATCAACAGATTTGCTATGAAAACATGCATGTACCTAGCATAATATTGATCATATTTCATATACATGTAATAACAATTATAAACGGAGGAGGCTAGTTTTAAACTCTTTCCCATTATTATTGACATAATATTTACCTTATTTACGCGTGTGTTTTTGTTTTTATTTTTCTGTTTGCCAACCCCCACCCTGTTTGACACACCCTTTTTCAATCGCACCATTTTATTTACCACTGCCTGCACATTGAAACCTACTAATTTGACCTGCCTGCACCTTTGCGAACTACTTCTTTGTGGTCTTCGCTGACTACTATTCATGTGCGTCGGAACTACTTTTCGTGTATCTGCGGACTTTTTTGCCGAACAATGCGGACTACTTTTTGTACACATTGCGGACTACTTTTTACGTACATTGCGGACCACTTGTTCATGCGCGTTGGAACTACGTTTTGTGCACATTGCGGACTACTTCTTCATACAAATCGGAACTACTTTGCATGAACATCGCGGATTATTTTTTGTGTACATCTGGAACAACTTTTCATCGCGGACTACTTTTTGTGTACATCGGGGACAATTTTTCGTCTCTGTTGACAACAATTAGTATCATCACGCGAGGATATTGACGCGGAATCATTCAGCGGTGATTCGGTGGACGACGAGACTACAAAGCCAAAATTAGGTATGAATGACATCTATGTTGTAAAATGTATGATTCGCTGATGTCCAGAAAGGGAAGGGCGGGGTTAAAAGAAGTCTATGTTGTAGTTGTTAGACCCTAGTTTATGTTGTAATTAAAGACAAATATTTCTCAGGCTGAGTTGAGATTCGAACTTGTGAAGTTGGGAAAAAATAATGGTAATAAAGCTCTTGTCATAAATGATTGAACCCTGTTTTAGATGAAAATACAATACGTAAACAGCAAGCATGGGCTGATGATTAATAATTTTATCTCACTTTAAGAACAGAAAATTTGCAAATGTACATGGTTAGATCCACGTACCTAGCATGGTTTGAAATAAAATTGAATCAAAACGCATAATTTTATTACTCGATATCCGAAATTTTATACTTGGCTGTAGTCGATTAATCAAGAACAAAATATAGAACGAATTCTTCAAAATTAGCAAAATATCGTCCGAACCAAAAGATTGATCCTATCATAGATATTGCACTGGTTGTATGAACTTGCACATTTGGTATAATTATGAAATGTCTTAAGTATTTTTGCACATTTGTATGAATTGTTGAAACGTTTTATTGTAACAATTTTTGCAAAAAAAAAAACGAAAGCAACAACACCGTAGAAAATTCATTTAACGGACACAGCTTTCCAATATGTTATGACATATAGTTTGCTTTCCCCTAGAGTTTGTATGATATTCACATGTATATACGGGTCCCTGTATATTGATAGTTACCAAACGCTTTGTTACATATACTTGTAGTGGTTGAAAAATCACTGATTAAAAAACATAGCATATATAATATATCAAAATTATCAAAGTGTTGCTTTTTGTCACCTTGAGGAACATAACCCTATACAACTTTTTTCACTTACTTATTTTTGCCTTTCCTCTAGGCGATTACTCGTATCAATTTCAAATTTTTATGCTTCAATTGAAATTTTCCAATTATCTACAGATCTGCTTTCATGTGTTATATGTTACCTTTTTCAGGTGTCAAATTCGAACCTGGAACCAAAGTTATGGAATGGGACGCTTTAGGTGCAATATCGAGTTGTTGTTGCCTCCTTCCCCGTTATGTATAGAATCCAGAATATTAACATGCAATATCGAGTTTATTAAACCCCTCATTTGTATAGAGTCCCTAATACTAACTCCTGCCGGGTTTTAATATCCAATGAAAGTTTTCAAAGTGTGATAATATGTTATGT
>LQRL01092061.1:3755-17433 GCA_001703475.1 Hydroides elegans | reverse complement strand
TTTTTCAATAACAATATGTTATATGCTGTTATATGCTTCAATAATGTTATACATTCTACGCGTTTCAATAACAATATGTTATATGCTTTTATATGCTTCAATAATGTTATAAAATCTATGCGTTTCCAAAAATTACATCCTTTGGACACCTCCTAATCCTAGCATGAATGACCATTTTAAAACCATTCAATGCCTCTTTTCTCAAAACGTCAATTTTAATTTTTTGTCAGATTACTGCACAGAGCCCTTCAATTGTCAGAATACTTATCCGTAGATTACCAAAGACCAATCTAGCGAAATACGTTTTGGATACGATTTTGTAATCACGCTACGTGACATAGTTACAATATGAAGAGAAACAAATCATAAATGGTATCTTATTGTTTTTGTTTTTGTCGAATCAGTGTTTCTTTCTTCATGATACCATACATACAAAATCATATTGCTAATTTTACTATTTTTAGGTTATATCAACGCTCCAAGGAAAAGTTTAACTATACACATTGAAATTAAAAATCAAAAGAAACACACATATTTTTTTAACTACTTTTAATAACATAATATATTATTATTACATATATTACATTCTACTTTAATTAAACTAATTAAACGTTCATCTCATAATTTTAAATAACAAGATTATGTATTCGTACCTACAGTGTCAACATATTTTTCATGTTAATCTAATATTTGTTCGGTTAGCTGTTCGATTAAAACAGTATGAACTATAAAATACAGGTGGTTAGTTTATTATACGTTATTAAAAAGCAGATGGACGTTTACATATATTTTGTTAATTAAAATTTCTCTCGGCAGTTAATTGTTCAAAATGGACAATGTAATTAGTAAGTACACTATATTTTATTAACATATAGATAAACATATAGATTTAGGCAATATTTTTATATGCTATAACTTAAATATGGTTAAAACTAAGTTATTCTCAGCTATAAGCAAAACATTTTGCAACAAAAATAGGGTAAGCGTTTTGTTACCTTTTACTATCGATTTCGATTCACTGAAAATAAAATAATAACATAATTTGCCTTGACAAAGTACACACTAAACGATTTATATATAAATCATGCTACATATTCTAAGTACATTGCTTGTAACTTGACATTTTATTTTGTATTTTACTCGAAATATTCTACCGCGAACTGGGCCGAAATTAATATATATCAAATTAAAAAAAAACAATGCAAAAACTCCATGAATACACACAACAAACTTGAAATGTCTAAAAAAGATACTTTTCACCAAAACTTACATAGTTGAAATCATTAACAAACACTGAATAGTTCTGATTCATAATTCAGTCATATGCACAAATGTATCTGTATTTTTATAAATGATTGTCGTGTGTCATCCATCAGAATTTTCGTTTAAAACTATTTTAATAAAAAAACACGTATCATGCACATCGTTTATACTATAATAATACTTCATGTTTTCAGGAAAATACCGTAAAATATTTGCCCCGAGGGAGACCGGAGCTTTTTGTGTTGATATTCTTAAATTGAAATGATTAATAAGACCAAGCGCACTGTTCAAAACGAAAAAAAATATGGATTTTCTTGACTTAAAGCGTCCAAGGCATGCCACCCGGGACGGTAACGTTAAGAATAAAAATTACGCAACAGATGCGCTTACGTATAAAAATTTGCACTGTGACGTAATTATCGCGTCATCGTAAAAATACGGCAAGTGGAAAGCCCTGTGACGCGTCTTATGTTTTCTTTATAAAAACAACGTCAAGCATGAAATAAATGTAGCTTATTGTGCATACTGAAGCTTCCCGCACCTCCTACACAACAAATCAATATAGAACAATATTAAGCGCTTTTCTGCTAAATGAGTAAAATAAAATGTATAAAAATATTTATGCTTAATGCTTATTAATGCTGTTATTGTCTTCACATCTTGCAGATATTTTATTTTAACATAATCGTGTAAATAAAGGATAAATAGTACAAATTAATCATGTGGCAATTGAAGTTTGCCTTACTATTTAGCGTAGATTTTTCATTTTCAAGAAAGTATTGTTCCGCGACATGTGAGCTGTATATAGGCACGGGGCCTGCGGACCCATTCCAATTAAATACAATGTGTAACATAATCAAAAGCATTTTCATGATTTACCTCAGTTTTATTATTGGTGTGATTAAAACCTTACCTTGTTAGACTATTTTCACATGATATTTCTGTAATAATCATGCACAGTATTGAGAAAAATAACATTGCAATCCAATTATAATTTTTCATCATTCCTTTTCTGACAATGATCACCATCCTTCTTAATTATTAAAATGTTTACTGTACAATATATAATTTCATTTATTGCCTTAAATAGGAGCAACACGTAGTCGTTCAAACACGATTGGTTTTGCTTATGACATTTATGATATCCAATAATAAGCTGGAGAGCCGCGATGCTATTGACAAGCCTTGCATAACATTAAATATTCCGTGTTCAATTCACCAATGGCTCATTCCATGCTTATTTCATCAGAATTGCATTCCTTTCCTAAACAAAATATGTTTCTTCAGTTCTTAATGTATGTCATTATGTGACTAAAATATCACCTCAAGCTCTATTCATAAGATTGAATAACCAAGAGTGCAAGGGTTAGTTTAATCTAATTCAATACCATCAAACCCATTAACTAATTATAGCAATAAACGGCTTAAAGATAAACTGCTCATTTGCCAGGTGACCTCACAAAATACCATTTATTTATCACATACACAATTTGAACAATAATTTCCGTACAGATATAATAATTCAATTTAGTAAGGTCAGAATTATGTTTGTGCCTATAATCATAAACGTAATAGAACTGAAACTAGATATTGCCATACGTTGTAAGCATCTTATAACAGGCTACATGTTGCTTGTTTCTCATAAATGTATATATGTGAAAGGTATTTGCTATATATTTAACAAGCAAAAATATACATGGTGGAAAATTAGTCTAATGTCATAGTCATTTCAGCTTCATGTCATAGTCATTTAAGCTTCATACACCATAATCTCTATCTGAAATCATATTTATTTTAGATAATCAATTCAATCTGTGTGACGTTATGATGTTGATGTCTAATGAAAATACCACCATAGTCCTCTATATACATTTTCCGTTCATTCACGGTTATATAATTTCCAATTTAATTATATATAAGCTTAGGGCCGCAGTTAAAACTCATTCAAATTCATATATGAATAAGTAAATTGTAAACATATAGAGAAAGTGAAAATGTGTATAAATATTTTTAAGTAGAGTTAATTTTATACACTTTAATAAACAGCTATGACTAGAGCACCCACGATAAACCAACCAATATTGTTGGTGTATGGGAATATCAAGACTCAAGAGTTGATCTATATTTTCACTGCATAACTTAGTAATTAATACACAAGCAGTGTTAGGTTTTTTTCTTTTTTTTTTGTTATGTGGTTATATTATCATGCTTTTCTGCCGGCCTTATCGCCCACATAATGCCTGGAAAATACGTTTAATCGTGTGAATAACCTTCCATTCATATTGTTTTGGTCTGATTTTGCTATAATCAGGCTTTTACTGTTTCATGCTATTACTAATGGTGCGTTAACTGGCTATGTAAATATCTATAGAATTTGAGTGCACTTCAAGATATACTGTTATTTATTTGTTCTCCGACTTATTTTGTAATTTGTTAATTTGTTTACGCTTTAGTTGTCGCATTACCCTCTGCACTATATACGTGTCTACATGTGGGTTTTTTTTATATGTCTAGTTGTTATACTCAAAATACATTACAGTAATCTTTGAAAGGTGTAATTAAGATTAACAGTGAATTTTATGAAAAGACGTGTACAAAATATTAGCTTTGCTGTAAAGATTAATGTGAATAAATCTTGACAGGTCACCTACATCTGTTTTGTTTTTATTAAGTTTATTTTCGTTTGGTTTTACACCATTTAATATTGCTAGCGAAGATAAAGCAATTATATAAACACAATAAATTGTTCTTGAAACAACAAGCGAAAGCGCTTTAATTTACAAATACAATTGATAGAAAAAATATCCACTGCATTTAACACATATATTTAAAAATTTACATTAAAAACACTTTTCGGAAAAAAATGTTTTGAACAATCTATCGCCGCTTTATTACCACGTTTTTCATCAACCGCATGTCCGTTTGAGGACATAAATATTCATTGGTTCAATAACCATATATCCACAGTAAAGATATACAGTCAAATATCCTGCGATTACCCTGCGATCACAAATCCCATGAATTACCTAAACAAATTGAAAGCAATATCCTTAATATAAATATTTAGCAAATAAAAAATCAGAAAATGACGATGCAATATATTGTTTTTATTTTGTCTAATCAGTATATATATTCTTATATCACACTTCAGTGTCGATGTCCAGGCGGGGAACTTCATCTAAAACAATGATATGCCCATAATGCTTTGACATATTTTTGATATCATAAAATATATTAGAATATTTAGAATATCAAGCTATTTATATTAAATAATTTAATTATGTATGTATTTCTGGATATCTGTTGCAGTAATATTTTGTGGCTTTATCGTACCTAAACTAGCTTGATAGTTGATAATTGATAATTTTTCATATAGAGTCAAACATTATTTCAAGTATTGAACTAACATTAAATGAGCGCTCTATACATTGTGTTAAAACGTCACCTTTCCATGGTGGAATTACATATTCATGCTTTCGAGATACTCTGCTATCACGCTCACAGCTTTGTTAGTGTACCCTTGCTGAGATCCCTCTGATGTGTGGCCAATCACAATAGCTGTTTGTGAACCATATAAATGTGGACTGTATTTTTATATTTATGTTGCGCTTGATGAACAGCTAGATAAACAAAACGCTAAATGTGTTATTCGACTCGAATGAAATTCGATTAATTATTACATTCTAAATACCTTAATATGCGTTTTGAATACGAATATTATTATGACACGATAATCATCAAACTCACTTATGATCATCAAGGATTAAAGGATTACTTATTGAATTATAGGATTACTTATTCAGTATAAATCATGGCGCTTTGTTGAAAAAAAACATAAATGCTTATTCCAGTAATTTATGCGCTGGTTTGATTTTCAAAAATTATGATTTTCAGCCACAATCATGCTTTATCAATTCAATTGACATAATTTGGATACGAAATTGCATGAAATATAATAAAACTCATAAGTGAGTTCTTCATCAAAGATTTGCGCATGGAAACTACCTTTATTGTTTCTATTCAATACACAATCTAAAGCAAATCCAATTGTAAGAAAAGTTGAACAGATTCAGAAGAATGGCGATTAAATTATATATTAACATCAGTCAGTCATATTTAAATTCTGATCTATTTTTTAGATTAAGGCACATAACATTGTCTTACCCGTTTTTGACTTTTGTAGGGTTACGGCACCATTGTCCTTCTTTTTACCATAAACAACCTTTCCGTCCTCCTCCCGCAAGAATTGATAGCGAATGCCTTCACAAGTAATACCATTGGTCATGAACGGAACAAAGTCTCCACTTTTGAATACACGTGCTATATTTGCCGCCTCTGCTGAAGTTATCTTTAATGACTGAAACGATACCATAGATAAGCTAGCATTAACTTAATAACTTTTTTTAGCAAATTGTAACAATAATGTGGTATTGATTTCTATGTATATTAGTGACTGTGTGACTACTTCATAATAGCTTTTGTTATTATAATCGTAATATAGCGTTGAATATTTGATAAATATTTAATCAACATTATCACGATCTATATTTTTTAATATGCTACTTACATGTACGTGGTTATCAGAAGTCCATTTAGCGCCGCCATCAAGCCCTATGATGACAGCCTTGTCGCAGTGCTCCGCGCTACTAGCGTCTTTGCTTTGAGCCACTAGGTTGTCCAAGTACGAATCCCAAGAACTTCGTTTGCTATTTAAACAAAATATAAAATTTCATCCTTTTAATCAAGTTTTATCAATCCTTATTTTAATTATTCTCTCTTCAATTGGAAACTATTTATCACAATTATACCGACATACAACAAAATATATTTCATAAGACACGATAACTATGAGTCATCAGGGAACTACTTTATATAAACAAATACTGTGTATTTTATTAGAGCAAGTGTATCGATATTGTCAGCTGTTATTGAAATAGACTAGTCTGAACACCACAATCGGTGTAGTCGTATTTAAACTTTATGTTCTTATTTGAATTTAAATATGATAACTTATAATACTTACATTATTTCCGCCTGTATCGAGAAGCAAGCTGACATAATCAGGAAACCAACCAATTGTGATGTCTTCATCTTGAACTTATATTCGTTCTGAGTAGCCTTTTATCACTGATAAAGCATATTTTAAACATAAACTATAACAACTGAAAAACCTTAAATCAAAGAAAAAACACTTTAAACATAAAACAATAACCTTGACATTATGTTTCTGAATTATCTACAATATTGATAACATAAACGAACTCTATCTTAAATACTCACGCCTAAAATTGCGATGCGAAATTCAAAATTTACTATCAATTGATAAATCAAACGAACTTATTTAGATAAGTTTTTGCTACGCACCACAACATGATGACTATGAAATTTCAATCAACCATTATATAGTTCATCAACCAGTTATCATATTGTTATAAAATGCAACATGGTCATCCTAAGCAATTTGCTATTATAAAGCTTTTATTGGATGTTTACGTGTTTGCATATTTGATTGCAACAGATGCCGCTCGGTCATTTAAGAGACAAACATTTGTTTGTTTGTATGGGCATAGTGTATATGTAAATAATACATTTTATATATATAACATATTAAAAGTTATTGCCTTAAACTTGCAATTGACAATAAAACACTGATTACTGGTTATTTTTCTCAATATCACTCTTTATTTCAATTAAATCATTAGCGTGTTTTAAATAAGTAATGGCAATATCGCAACAGAGGAAGTAAATGACATGCCCTGACAAAAGTATCGGTTACTTTCTGGTTTTCTATCAAAGGTGTTAAAAGTCGTAAGTACATCCTACATGCTGAAGCAATCGGATTATAGTTTAATCTTTGTTATTTTAGTGTTAAATTTGTATTTGAAATAAAAATATTTTATAGATGCATAATGTGCAAAATACTTTGGAGGACAATTTAATTGTGAGTATTCGGCGAAGGGTGTTCGAGTGTTAATATTTACATAGCAAGTGCGTAGTGTAGTATGAGATACTTTCCTGGCTGCATATTATAAGGTTATATTTTATTGCATGATCACTTATTTTATTCAAGATAAGTAATAAACAGTCAGACTTTGTCATTGCGCATGATATTTTAGTGTTTGAAATTCATAAGTATTTTTCGACTAGTATAACGTATCCGACAATAATCCGTTTTAATGTCAGAAGAGGTAAACCTATAAGAAGTACTCATCTGGCTTGTGTAAAACAATCTAGTATTGAATTTACAAAGGAAAAATATATTTAGATAATGTATTTTATTGCTTTGAAGTTTGACATGAATTCATATGTAACCAGCAATGCAGCTTATAGTTCGACTTTTCATGATGAATTTACATATTCATGCTTTCAAGGTATTCAGCAATCACACCAACGGCCTTGTTAGTATTTCCTTGTTGTTTTCCCTCCGGTGTGTGGCCAATGACAATAGCTGTTTGAAAAAAAAGGTTATATTGGGCTTAAAATAGTATCTGCACTAACTTCTTTAATTGCTTAGATTACCAAAGTATAATATAATACTTAGAAACTAACGTGCCTTTATCAATAAAAGGGATCTTTAATAAACCAGTTTACTATATTCTATAATCCGATGCCGTTTTATTGGCTATGTAAGCATTGTATTTTCCAAAATTACTTTCTTCATTTCAAATCATTTAGTAATGTGTATTCTAGTAAAATATTTAATAGAAATTTGATTTCAGCGAATGTTTTTTTCACTGAAGAAAATCAAATGCATTTCGACAATTATTTTTCAAAATCTGTTAAATAAAGTATTTGCAATCAAACATGCAACAAAGTATATGTAAACCCAATTTAAATAGCTTAAATATGCGTAGTTAAAAAAGAATGTGTGTCTTGCATGAAAACTTTAATAAAAGCCTATTCAAAACCGTGCCTACCGGTTTTCGACTTTTGAAGAGTTACGGCGCCATTGTCCCTTAATTTAGCATAGACCACTTTTCTGTCCTCCTCTCGTAGAAATTGATAACGGACGCCCTCACAAGAAACACCATCTATCATAAATGGAGTAAAGTCTCCACTCTTGAAAACGCGTGCAATATTTGCCGCTTCTGCTGGTGATAGCCTGAACGACTAAAACAAAATTAAATTAAAATAATCATGTTACATTGTTCATAATATTTGGACGTGGTGGGCAACACACTTTTTATGTCGATGAACAAGTTTATCGTAAACTTATCTATATTAAAATTGATCATGCCAATCATAATTGTGTTAAATATACATCTATGACATCTATGACAAATCGGTTTCAATAACCATTTAAACTGTTGTTTGGTGTTTAATAAAAAGCCAGGTTAAAATGTTATAAATTCCTGACATGTGGGTGGCCGTCCGACGTCCACTTCGCACCGCCATCGAGACCTATGATTGCAGCTTTATCGCAATGCTCTACTCCATAAGCATCTCTGCTCTGACCAACCAAGTTGTCCAAGTAAGAATCCCATCCGCTACGCTTTCTATTCAATGAAGTACTAAATTATATGCTACATTTTGAATTCGCTTGCTATGTGATAGGATGGCTTTTATGATTGCGTAATATGTCTATATATCTAATGCATGTGAAAATGAGTTTACAGACAGGTTTTAGTTATAATAATTATTCTAGCCATAAGTACCCTAACTCCCCATAGTTTGCAAATATGGTGCTAAAAAAAATCGATCTCTTATTTTTAAAAAAATAGCACTGTATAGGTGACTTATAAAACGACTTTTGAATCACGTTAGGTAGTTGAAAAATATGCATGATCTGAGCCTAACTCGGACCGCGTGCGACATATTCAACATTAGCTTGGTTGCTCTACCAAATGGACTATCAGCCCATTGCTCTACCAAATGGACTATCAGCCCTTTTGAAAGTTTAAGTTTCTATGAACTTCAGCCAAAGTAATAACACTAATATGTACTTATTTCAAAAACGCCAAATTACTCAACTACAAGCAAAATGTCAATCGTATAATACTGTTACTATTTTCAGAGATCTTAAACACATATGCCTTACTTACATATTAACAGCAAGAAGAGAGCTACCAGTTGCCAAAAGCAGAAAAGCGATAACTTGAGTTGACTTCATTTTGAATTTGTATTCCTTTCAATTATAAAAAAAATAATGTGTTTGAACATAACATTCTGTATGATAAATGGCAAACTTGAATAGACCTAAAAACCAGTTGATATAATAACAAACAAGAATAACGATTGAACGCAGAATGCATATATGTATTATACAAGTCTTTATGTATCTCAAAGTGAAAGCAGGCTTATAAGCAAATATATTCCCGTATATTGCAAATTATGGTGCTTGCATCTAAACTGCTATTTGAAATCGTTTAAGTTAATAATATTCGTCTGTGTTGGATTTCCAGTTTGAAAATATATGAACCCAATAGACCGACAAATTTCCTGACAAGAGGGAAACATATAGAACTTTGAGGTATTGCTCGAAATTGATGCAAATATGTGTCACTTTCAAGAATATCTAGATTTTATTGAAAAAAAATGAAAATATGGTACTTTTTAATTGCCTTCTTTTAACTTGTTATATTTTCATTATTATGTTTGTATTTGAATTTAGATTTTCGCAGGTTAAGACATAACAAAACAAAAATAACTGTTCTTGGTTTACTGCTTTTTTGCTAAGTCCAATACAGAAGAGCCTTACTTTCGTAGATGTTCGGCAAGGCAGAGTACAATAAAAAATATTAATTTATATTACCACCTCAAATTATGAACGTAGTTTGATAAAAATTAACTTAATTGGTGAACTTTTTTTCTTTTAAAATGAACATTTATCCCAAAACTTTTGCCGATTAAGAACAAAATGCTCGTTATTATACAGTATATTATCTTTAGATATTTGCAAAATGGCATGTAACATGATAATTGTAACGTTTGCAATGTGCAATCTAATTTGAATTGCATCGGATACAAATATGCCATTTAAAAACATGAATATAACACTGATCTCCTTTCATTAGAATATTTAGTAATATTATTTTTCTAACTTTTATAGTGACAATCATGGTTTCTTATTACTATGAACGTCCAATTAAATAACAAAATAAATATGCATAATAATACACTTCAGTAAATATTAAAAATTAATTGCTAATTTATAAATGTCTTGGTGTAACAATAAAACAAATCTTTACAAAAATCACACCATTCAAATTGTGTTTCATACACTCACCTCTTTACCGAATCGAGATGATTTTGAAGATGAATTCTACAATTAAATGCATGTCCTTTTATACTAATTTGGTACTTGATGTCTTTAAAATCTTACTTCTGAGGAAACATATTGTAATATTATCTAAGGGAAACCTAAACGCAAATAAGAAATGGCTCTGATCAGGTACATCTTTAAAAGTTTAATGAACCAAATAAATGTATTTTATCTGACAACTGATTTGTTGATTCGGTACATCTTTTGTTAGAAATGTAAGATATAGGAAACATGTCTGTTAACCACTTTTTATGTTCTTAGAAGTTTAATTTTGCACTAATGCATGTCATTTCAATAATTTGAACTGCTCGAAAGTATGTGACGAGCCATTTTAAATGATTACTTTTTTTCCCTTTAAACATACCAATTATAAAGATATATTTCATTATGTGTAATCATCGGTGCAAATATTTCTATGTCTCTCTCGTTCTCAACTGATCATGATTGTAGCATAAAGTTAAATCAGTATTTGTCCTTTTTCAGGATAAATGTTTTCAATATTTTTGGGGGGGAATATCGTTATCATATGTTTTATTATTTGCAAACCGAAATGATTGTGATTTTGGGAAAAAAAATGACCAAAAAATCTTCTAATCAACAAAGTCATTATTCAACCACACGTTCATAGATCATCAAAACTTTACACTACCTAATGGTAACAACTATCATAAATATAGTTTTCAGTAAAGCAATACTTTCTTATCATTAACATGTATATTCACATAATTTGGGCGCAAAAAATATTGTTATAACACGGATGTGGTACTTGTGTTAGCACAATGAAATTATTTTTCTAACTGCTAGTTGGAACGAGGATCTTTCACAGATTTTAACAGGGGCTAAATATGTTTTCTTGAGACAACATGAAACGACAAATAAGTCTTAACTGTAATTGTGAACAATTAACATGCTAGTTATGGTAAGCTAGATGTGAAGGTTAATGTGCCTTTTGTATGTTTAATATTTATAATTAATAAGAATAACTTAATTTTGCCTATTTTCTTTTTTTTTAAATTGAGAAGGAAATTATCGTTGGTTGTTAATTTACTACTTAGAGTCGAACCTGTCAATAGAAATAGCTTAACATCCATATTACCAAAATATCAAACTTGATTGAATTGTATATATTTTGTTTTCTGCAATTACATGTATTAATTGAAACATACGAAAGCATTTATATAATCTATTTCTATTATTACATGTATGTCCATAAAAAAATAAATTCACAATAATGACATCACATATTAAATTTATAATTCGGCCTCTCTCTCGCTCTATCTCTCTCTCTCTCTCCCTCGCAATCCCCCTCTCTCGCTCTCTCTAATAATGGATCCGTTCATAATACTGCTCCCGGGATTAATAATAGGCTAATTTAGTTAAGCCCATATATTAGACGACTTGCGGCCATACGTCACAGCCCTTACAGTTGCCAAAACATCCCCACTTAATTGGATTCACTTGCAGGTAGAGAACATTGAATTCTCATTTATGCAACGTAATCGAATTTTGAACTCTTTTAAAATAATTACAAAATGATTATTAAATTAAATGAGAATATATTAGGTGATATATTTGAGTTTCAAAACAGGAATTGCAACAGTTTGAGTAATTCAAATAATTTTTTAAATCATCATTGAAATAATATTTGTCAGACCGCATACCGTCTGTATAAACAGCTACAGTACATACGAATATTCCTAGTGAACTCATCTATAGCACGTACAATGTTGATTTTTTAATGCGATTTTTTTATATAGCAAGTGCTGTATATTTGTAGTCATTCACATGCATGCTTTTATCTTTACTAGGATAAACTATTTGGAAAAGAACCTTATCTTTTTTTTACTTAATATGATTAACAAATAAAACTAGAGGCTAAAGGCCTTCGATCCCCCGTGAACTGTCAATAGTTATTTGATTTAACATGGTCAGGATTGTAAAAACAAGGGCATCAGATATGCAAAGCCCCAAGCGTATGCAATATTTATTATTCATCAATACTATTGTTTAATTAAAAATAGAAAGTGGTATTTTTTGTTCTTCTTATAACGTATTTTCTACAACGTCTATCTCACCACGACTTTCTCACAATATCTCACAAAACGTTTTTTTTCAGAACGTTATTCTTTACAACTACTTCCTCAACGTCTTTCTCACAACGTCTTTCTCACAACGTCTTTCTCACAACGTCTTTCTCACAATGTCTTTCTCACATCGTCTTACTCACAACGTCTTACAACTCACAACGTCTTTCTTACAACGGCTTTCTCACAACGAATTTCTCACAACGTCTTTCCCAAAACTTCTTTCTTACAACGTCTTTCTACAAACGATTTTCTCGCAATGTCTTTTATGCAACGTCCTCTCACAACGTCTTTCTCATGACGTCTATCCCACAACGTCTTTCTCTAAACGTCTTTCTCACAACGACTTCCTCACAGCGTCTTTCCTACAACGTCTTTCTCAAAACGAATTTCTCAGAATGTCTTTCCCACAAGGTCTTTCTCACAACGTCTTGCCCACAACGTCTATCTCACGTCTTTCAAACAATGACTTTCTCCCAATGTCTCTTTCACAACGTCGTTCTCACAACGTTCTCATCACACTACTTTATTAAATATTCATCCTCACAACGTAGTCAACACAACTCAATGATACACGAACAATCATTATCTATGCTTTATTTTCAGACGGCCATCATTTCAACATTTTCTATCCGTCAAACTCGACGAGCTCCACCTTGATACCTAATAGATCCTCTCATTTCGAATATTTGTGGTCGATCGACATGAAACCCTGACGAGGCACAACTTCAATATTTGGCTGTTATGTAAAGTAGAAACCTAGCTTAATTCATCCAAAGCTGGTTCCATCATTGAAGAAAATTGGAGACGGATCGACATGAAACTGTGATGAGATTGAATTTTTGCTTCGCAACTCACAATGTCAGGGCAAATAGTGACTATCATCCGCATACACATATATTTTAAAGATAATATCTTATATTATCACCCACATTTCGACTGAATATGAAATGTTTGCCATTTTTCAAAGGCTCCAGAATCGACAATTTTCAGCCGATCGAGATGAAACCTTGACGAGGCACAACTTCAGATATTGGTTTATACGTGTATAAAATTTGAAAGCTCTAGG
>LQRL01092053.1:1377-14449 GCA_001703475.1 Hydroides elegans | reverse complement strand
AAAAAAAAAAAAAAAAAAAAAAAAAACGAACGCTTGCTATGTACTCTTAAATGTTTCTGAATTGTTCGTAAATTACGATATCATGTTATGTTGTTTTGAACGAGGTCACTATGACCTTATTTTGTTATTTTTATTTAGCCCTTTCCATTCATAATAGACCTCTATCATCCTTGCATCATTCTCATTCACAGAAGAGCCTGCCACCCCTTTTAATGTCTTCATTAAATTAATTGACCCCGTATAAGGCAATTTCACAATCCAATGAAGAGCAATTAGGGATGATTCACCTTACCAGTCTTCAGAACTTCCAGGATGTGGTCATGCAATGACGTCAGAAAGCATGATTTTATATAGACGTTAATGTGCATGTTTACTCGCTCAGATTTCCCATCATTCATGGCTCTTACATCAGAGCAGTTGGAAGCTCGATGTTACGTCAGCAATGGATCTGTCTTACTGATCATCCTGCTTAATGGATTTCGTGTTTGCCTCCTACCCGGTGGTATTTTGATATCTAATGAGCCATGATAAACGTTTTCTCTGTTAGGATATGCTACGAAGTTTCGCTGTGATATCGAAATGCCAGATTCGTATATATGTTCATATAATGATCCTCTTTCTCAAGAGTATTTCTGTAACGATTCCTATCTTGTTGAGAACGTACATGTGGAATATGCGACGGATATTATGCGAAAGTTTAATACCGTATTTTCTTAGGATATATAATATACAGCTCGGCGAGTTCATAACAAGCAGATGCACTGACCTTCACCTCTTACGCCCCCAATATAATCTCAAATATCTGATTAGGATTCACCCTTATTTAGCGTCGCCTTGCTTCGGGGCAAGCGAATCCAATTCATTTAATTAGGCCTATGTGTCTTGTTTTGCACCGTATATTCATTCGGTGCTCATGGTTCGTGAAGCTTGTATGTCCGTCCAAAGCCGGCGTTAATTGGATATCCTGCCTCTAATGATTGGCTTGAAGTTGTTTTCCGTCGACCAAAGCAATTCTCTACCGTTCATTTCTCGCTCCTGCTAATGAGCATTAGGAAATGAAGTTGTTGGTAGCAACCTGCTTTCATTAATTCACAATTGAAACTATGAATTGTTCTTATATCGAACAGTTTTGGAAATCATTGCCTCTAGGAATAATTGAATGGTCTTGTTAGTGAACTGCAAGTCCCTACCTGATTCTGCTACGGAGTAATCCAGCGATTCGACGGCCTAAAGTTTTATACGCGTATAAATATTAAGGAAAACTATGTGCTACCGGTACACATTATAGTCTTTGAGAAATGCATCTTAACTAAATTATGTGGCCGTTTCTTGCTTTATGCGTATCTTTTTAAGCAAACGTTGAACTTGGGTAATTGTCACGTACAAGGGTGCGTGCCACATCATTAGCAAGGTGACGTCTCACTAATGGAGGTGACAGCTATTTTGGAAGGCACGACAAGTTACTCAAATTGACTTTCAACGGTTTATTTTGGACCTAAAGAAAACCCCGCCCGGCTCTGTTTGATAATCGCTCTGTTACAATGAATCCGAATTCTTCCGTTACTTGCATACATGTATTATTTATTGAAAAATGATGCATGTTTTGAAGGCAACAATCTGCGAAAGGCAAGTAAGCCTCTTTATGCATAAGTCCCGCAATAGTGCACGCAAAGGGTAACCCGTATTCAGTCATCACAAAACAGAGTATAACAATATGCTAACAAAACCTTTGGAAAAAAGAACTGTCTGAGTAGTATCGGGGATGGGTAATGACCGGGAGAATTCCCTAGATAGTATTATTTTTAACTCAATTTATTTTTCCTTAACATGCTTGATTTCCCTACGGTTTCTAAAATAAATTGAAAGGTTTGAAAACAAGTATAAAACTACTTCGAAGCGTATGGCACCTCGATGGCCTTGTACCTAAGCAACTTGCTAAGGCAACATATTGGCTGCGAATCGTTCAATCACTACAATACCACATGCAATACACATTAATACCAGACATTGAGTAGTCTTTGGGTATTCCAAGAGCATTGGGCGTCGAGAGTATTCGCATGTGGAATATGATCAAAGCTAATTGTTTTACAGCTACTCAGGTATAGGTCAGTGGATATAATGGTTTGAAACTCGTTGCTCTGGCCAGCCTAAGCCACTATGGCCTGTACCATGCGCAATCTATGCATTTACTCAAGTGGATAAGTCGTTCATTATGGATGTCCTCATTGTTTATAACATGAAGCAAAGTGCTGTAATATATTTCACGAGAAAGCTATTAATGGACAAACTATTGGATGATTTACAAAATTCATCAATACATTCAAAGGGATTAGTTTAGCTCTTATGGAAATCACTTTCTGGATTTACCACTGCTCGCTTTCTCTTTTCTGTCAAAGACATAAATCTGACAAAGAGAAAGCCGCTGCTTAACCATTGAACACGACGTCTCTATAAGACTTGGGAGACGGCTTAATGTGAATGCTTATATCACACATAAAGCCATAATATGCAGTGAGAAGCTCAACGAAGTCAATCTCGGAAGTCTTACATGTTCAAGACAAAAGGAGAATAGGATCAGGGAGCCTTGACCGAATCGATCCATCGATTGGATAGAGAATTCTCAGATAAGCTCCTTCGATAGCTTCTGATCTCAATTTCCGTTACAAAACTTACACAAAAATTGTATACAAATACGGCAAGAAAACATAAACAGACATGACGTAATTGAGTACAAATAATAGTGATAGCTTATGTTATTGGAGGGTCACGTGGTACAAATAAGCCATATGTGTGTGGTTGACACACTTTTCTCATAGGAAAAAATCAGAGCTTAAGTCAAGAAGTATGGATAATTATCATAGCACCAGCAGTGTGACATTGGAACAAATACATCGTGTTCTGGATTTTTGAAAATGAATAGACAAGATATGACATTTGAGTGAATTAGCAATCATCGTAGCCGAGGATTAAACTTTGTAATAAATGTAGTGAAGAAAAAGAAAGTTTAAAAGTATAAAATATGAAAATGTCAAAATTGTTCAATAATTAATGCGCCTTAAAATGGATGTGATCTGAGTAACACAAGAAGCAGTGTTTACACAAAAAGCAATACATGTAGTGTTAATTGTAAAATGGTATATGAAAACTAATTTATCTAGATACAAAGGAAGCGTGTTTCTATATTCAAAATCCTAGCGATACCATTTTGGTCTAATCGTTAGTTTTTGTTTTGATAGTGTGTGCTGAAATATTTAGAAGCTTAGCTGGAGCATCGTCATAGTATACCTTCATTGTTTGGATCACATTTTGAAATCAAATCTAACCTTCCTATCAGATCTGTCTGTTAAAGTGTGAAATTTCACATGATTTCATCAGAGCAAATAAGCAACACATAACGAAGTTACAAGTGGTCACCGTACCTTAAGTAGGGAAGGGCAAAGAGGGCGAGATGGCGTTGGGGGAGTGGAAGCCCTACTTGGGGAAGGCCCTCTAGTGTCACAACGCTAAGAGGTACTTTCACTGGGCGTCGTTTTCCGGTGACACTCATATTGCTTGACCTCATTCTAAGTAAGTGATAATAAACATCTCAGGTAATAAGGGTCATATCATAAACTAGCATTATTACAGCAACGGCAAACAGTATCGTGATTTCCACGAAGCCAGCCATTTACTATGTGTGCGATCGTCTATAGAAATAATGTAGCTTCTTACTTGTAGTTTGCAATGTTGTTGTATATGTGTAAATACAGTTTTGCGCAGTGTTATGATCCATTATCGGGCCTTTTAGGTTCACTTGACCCACTGACTGAGCGGACAATGCTGTTGACGAGCAGAGTCACCTTCAGGGAAACGTCAACAACGTATTAGTCTATAATAACCTGTATAGCTGTAATAGCAGGTCTTCTTATCTATATACAACAAAGAACGCTTTGATATTTTTTAAACGATAATCAAAATGCAATCTTGTTGTTGACTTACTAGTATACAATAAGTATAAATATAAACTAAAATAAAGGAATGGCATTGCTGGACAAAACGCCTATGCAAACGTATCATAACCCTTTGTCTGCAGGCATTAGCGCACAATAATTAAAACGTTGAGTATTTTTTCCCAATTTTGATATTAAATATAACCTTTAATTTATTGGCTATATATAATAAAGAAACAACGTATCAGGGTTTTGATTATTAATCATTGTAAATCACATTGAAAACTGTTGGAACTCTTAGTTATTGCCACCACATGAATTGCACCTCATGGGAAAGATTTATAATCAATCTAAATTAGTTAAAGCTACGACCGACATTTCATTGGAAGAAATACTATTTAACTGCTTATGATAGATTATAAAACATATATATTATAACAGCATTGTAGATAGTATTTTAATAGAATTATGCAAGGATAAATCCTCGATATGTCGCAATCAATTTGAAATATTACAACACCTCTTTGTGCACTCTGAAAACAATATATTGTCGTCGAATATAATTAATTTAAGCTGAAGGAGCATTTTCATCGGAGAAGCGATTTCACATTATTTTGGGCCTGACGCGTTAAAATCTAAAAGGTTTTCCTATTCATTTTAGCGTATATCATAGTTTGTATACCGGGTAATCATTTCTAATGTAGATGCGCGTTTTTTAATCGGTTTTCCAATTATATGACGCAAACCTCGGTTTCTGCTTTCTTCTTGACATGATTATCTTTGACACCGACGAGCAAAAGTGAGTAAAATGACTTCATCCTTATTACCTCATCCACTTGGGGACTGACCCTCAAACATTGACTCACTCGTTGCGAGACACTTCGATAAGGATGTAGAATGTGAGAAAATGCACATTTGACACAATTCGCCAATATCGAGTGAGCATCGATTTCTATCGATAAGACTTATCAAGAAGCCTGGTATATGATTATTTTCGTGGCGATTTTATAGATTCGTGGCGAATCAGTTGTCACTTCAGAATCAATTATTAAACGGATGTATATACGAAAATCCTGCTTAATAAGCGGAATGTAGAATGTAGCCGGTATTCTTAAGGACAATCTGTTTGATTCAATTATCAACTGATCATATTTACCGGTGAATTATTTGATATCGGTTATAACGTATTTACCGGTCTTTTCCCTAAAAATGGAGCTTTTTTTCGCCTTAGTATGGAAAGTTTCATTAGAAATGAAAATGTAAGAGTATTTTCTATCATTTCGCCATAATTCTTACTCAATTCTTACGCTTATTGCACGATAAAATCTCAAGTTCAAAAAGCGTTGTTGAGATAAGCAGTTGACATTGTAGTGGTTTGACTCAGAGACTGAGCAAAGATCGATGAAAAGCCACTGAGCTGTATATTGCGAAATATTGACCGCATTTCAGTTCATACATATCAGATTGATAAAAAAAATCGTTGATAGAAACTTAATTGTTTGACGTCGATAAAGTCCATGATTTAAACACTCATGATGTTTGTTTTATCGTCAGATGAGGACTAATCTCTCGCATTGACACTGAAAATGTTTTATTCTTGGTCTACATATTGATATAATTGGGCAGGGTTTATACATGATCCGGGCTTGTTTTGAGAGTACTCAACACATTTTAGTTCAATATTTACGATGAATGAAACTGTAAAGGGACTTAAGAATATGGTACACATCTAGATACTAAATGTTATGAAACATGTTTCTTTAAGATAGCGTATATCATGATTTATTAGCCTAAAATTCTTTTCTATTTAATATTAAAAATGACATGAATTATTCTCGTGGTTGATCTCCATCCTCGAGGTTCGAGCGGTTGCTTGGTCTTATTTCTAGACCATGATGATACCTGTTCATGTCACAGATTGAACAACTCTCATCTATTTTTGAGTACAAGCCGATAGTCACACAGCTGACTATGTGATAATCATAGATAAGATACAAACTTAGTTCATGAAAACTTATTGTATCAAACATCATCCTATGCTTATTTTACCTTTTTGTGGATTTCAAAATACTTAGAAAACTTAATGGAATGATCTTGCATTATTAATATTAAAGTCGATGTGCGCAATCTATAAATAAGTTTATATAATAAATTGAATTTGAAGTGCGTTTATTATCCTTGGATATATTGTGACAACAAATCGGCAGATGCGGATTCACCTTGTTAACAGGTCAAAAAGCTACCGTAAGCGCGATCCTGACATCGAATAAAAAAAGATAAGGGAATACAACAAAAAAAAGTGTTTGTAATTGACATAAGGCCAATAATTTGTTTTTATGGGCTTGAGATATGGGAAATTAAAAGAAAGGCTGATGACTTTGGAGAAAAAAAAAAGATTTCGCAACAAGGAATAAAGGAAAAATAAAAAACAAAGTGATTAAAGAGATAAGCAACCAAATAAACATAAACAATAGCGTGTATATAAATTAAAATGAAGTGACTATATAGTAAACCCGAATAAAATTAAACGAATTGTGTTTAAATATGTATAAATTTAATTATAATTTAGAAGGGTTGCATCATTAATGAATACTAAGTTATAACTTAAAAAAGTAGAGTTAAATTCAATCTCGATTCGAGTTCAATACATAGTCACGTTTAGAAATAACGACGTCGTATATATCCGTAAGGGCCAAACGAAAGATAATTTTATTGCGACATAGAGAAACGGCAAATGTTATAAGAATCAGCTCCCAATATAGAAAGCTCCGAAGGGATCAGACTTGTGATCACCTTTGTCTCAGATCTGCCGATTTGTGGGGAATGGGTTATAGCAGCTCTTCGATTCTGTCTTCCGAGAAATCGAGTGTAAAAGAAGCTTCTTTAGCAAAGGAAGCGAAAAACGACTGTATCATGAGAAATTTCAGGAAATGAACATAAGTCACAGTATCTAGGTTTATTTTCGCTCTATCAACTCAACATTATCGGCTGTTTAAATATGTTTCTGAAACAACCAATATCGGTTTTCTTGTGAACTGATATTTATAATATACCGGGTCTTTAATATTCAACAGTAAACATTTGTATCCGTTCACTCACAACACGTACGTCATTTTCGCGTTGGTCATATACCTAATCAAATGCTTTTGCCAGGGTTAAGAATTGACAGCACCCTCTAATATTCCACTCCTTTTACGGCGAGGATAAACGGAAGAAATACGGTTGTAAGCTATAATTGCTATAGATCCTAAAACGACTGTCATAATAAAGAGTCTGGGTCCTTCTGTCTGCCGAGTCTGTAAATGAGGTTCTGCGATTGTGAAAGTGCAGCAGCAATGGTAATAAATGCCACCAAACGGCATTGCTACGAATAGGGAACGAAATGATATCACTGTCATAAAAGGGTGTTAATGATAATTTCTAGTTTCGCTGCTGCATTGCATTTTGTAATGTTATGAGAACTTATAGTAAAGGGGTGTTTCATAATTCGTAATTACATTTGACTGACGAGTGGCAACCATTCAGTTGGTCATGCTTACTGTGTAATTACTTTCCTTCCCACGTCTCTTGTCGCTTTATAGTCAGCATAGAAAAGTGATGAATATGATGAATATTGTGAATAGTTACGTAAACATTATTTATACATTTTTTTTTTGTTGATTGTACAGGCATAATAAGCAGGAATATTGAACAATGAATTACTTAGTAAAGCGATATCATGATATGCAATTTTGCTACTTATAAAACAGTGTCACAAACGAAACTTTTTGCTTTAATTATAACATGTCTCGGGATATGATGTCGATCGGTTTCTGTTTTAAAGACGCGAACAAGTCGATGACACACAATAAAAAGTTCAGAAAGTTGAATAACTGAAACAAGTGAACGCTTTTCTTATGAGCTGATAATGTAACATTTAGAAGATGGATGAATACAAATGAAGTGCCTTGAATAAAGATATAAAAAGAGGCCACTGTGAAGTGAAATAAAAACGCGAGGATAAGAGAACTTATATAAGATTGTATGATAATGATGTTTTGATAAATACATATCAACTAAACATCAACAGTGAATATCAGAATGATTTATACATCTTCACACGATGGATAACAAGTTGAAGGGATACACACAAAAAACTAAGACTAAATCATCAACACAAACCATTGGATAAACATTAAAACGCCATCAACAACCGGTCATCCATAACAACAGCCATGGATGAGCTCGTTCCCCGTCGCAGCCCGCTTGACCCGCTCGGCGTGATCCGCGAAGAGAACCCGCGCGGCGGTCTCGGGTTACGCAAAGTACGTAGCGCCGCCAATCTCCAATACATGAGCCATTGCAACAACCTGTTGCGCCAAACTAGCAGTGGAGCCAACTCATCTACGGAGGGTGGTCTCCATGGCAGTACGCATAGTCTTAGCGATGGCGTCAATTCGCTGGGATTGTTTCGGCTGCAGCGATGTCAGTCGCTCGCCGGTATGGCCGCGCAGGGACAAGTGCCGAGTGGCATGCGAACGCCAAAGATACAGTGTGAGTATGGGTGGTTTGCGATGGAGGGTTGGGATGAGGTGAGGGATGAGGCTTGGGGGATTGAGGGAGGGTGGTGAGTGGGAATCGCATGTTAGTATGTGTTTACCTACGTTAGGGCTCATTTTCACTTGATTTTCAAATTTTCATTGAGTGAAACGTAAAATTTAAATTCAGAATCGATTAATTGTTTTTTTTCACAAGTATATTTCACATGAAATGTTTTTTACCCTGGTGAAAACAGCTATTCAAAATGGCATCAAGTAAAATGAATATGCGTGAACATGTTATAATGATCATTGATATGTGGGTTGCGTATTCACGTAGTTATGCAGGTGAAATAGCTGTTTACATAAAAACGTTTCAACTACAGACAGTAATTATAATTATCATGTTTGAACTTCAATGCACATGTAATGTTGTGGTTTAGTCGAAAGTAGGACAGTATTTAGGAAACATAGTTTCAGGTGGCAAATATCGAAACTCTAGGCTTCCGTTTCTAGTTCAAAGTCCATGTTTCTGTAATTGTTCCTTTAGCTTTACTGCACCATAACCAACCTTAGGTTTTCAATATATTGTATCTGCTAAATCGGATTATCATATTGATTCATCTGAAATAATCTGAACAAGTATCAATCGGGTTACAATGGCTGTAAAGAGAAGGCGGTTAATGTACTGTGGATTAAGGATCATCAATCTGATCACATGCTTGTCTCAATTCAAGTCACATGTCAACATTTTAAGAATGCACTATCTGTTTGACAACGAAAAAACGTTCTTTGCTCACTAAGTTTAATGACAAAGAAATGCATTGGTGGTTCTTAAGCTCCGGTGTTTACATTCAAATATTCATACTATTGTTATAACCGGACAATAAAAGTACATGTTATATGTTTTCAGAGAAATTAAGAAAAAAAAAACTTTACTTGTACAGTCCTGTGATTCTAAGGTGCGACGATCGTCTCTGAAAATCTCTGGAAATATTAACAAATCTTTGCAAATTTTCAGAAATTTTCAGAGACTAAAATTTCCAAAAGTTTCCAGAAATTTCCACAGCCATCTGACCCGCCTTGTTTGCTTATTTGCATTTATCGAGTGTCCTTGTTTACTCAGTGTCATATGATGAACAATAGAAAATGGGGCAACTTTAAACGAGGGAAAAAATATTATATTTATTGTCAGCTCCTATAAAAAGCAGAGATATTAAGCGATTTTCGAATTATTTTATTTTCATTAACGACTTTTTGAGACGCTCAAACCCATTATCCTTCTTTAAGAATGTATCTTTGCCATTTCAAACAGTGATCCCCTCTCTCTCTCAATTAAACATATAGATCAACTCAAAGCGACACTCTAACCCCTATATGTAATCAACTCAAGACGTGCGAAAACCCACCTCTGGCTTTAAAATTGATCCCTGACAAAACAACTATAACCCCTTTATCTGATATATGCACGGAGTAAAACATCTCAGGCATTATCACTGTGCATTTTATACATTGATTATTTTCATACTTTTCAAGAAACATACAAGAAAACTAAAAACAAACTATATAACATATTCTAATCGAATAAAAAAAACGACATGTATTTATGCAAGTATTTTTCAATACCATAAAAGCCGATGTTCATATTTCTTAGTATTGGCTTTGTCTTATATAAGAAAAAAAGTGACACTTAACCCACTGCATTGTTAAGTCGTCGCTCTTATCAGCGAAACAAACACAAATGGCTCGAGCAAAATATTCCGAGAGTTTCCAAAAATTTCCAAAAGTTTCCAAAAGTTTGCAAATATTTACAAATTTTCAGAGACTAAAGTTTCTATAAATTTGCAAACTTTCAGAGACGATCGTCGCACCTTAGAATCACAGGACTGTAATACTATTTCGTCCAATGGTCTTAGATACAATACGAATTCGTGAGAGGCAGAATATGGGGAATATGACCAAAGTAATCAAAACGTCACCTCCATGCTTTTCACCATCATTTAATATGCACTAATAATATTTTACGAGATACCGTGCGGGCTCTTATTCCATTACGTTGAGTTCATTAGGAACCGAGGAGAAATGTCACTGTCAGAATCACTTTGGGTGTCCGTTGGGGACGGGAGACCGTTGTGATTTATATGAGAGGAGGGTCAATGGACCCATGAGTGACCGACCACCGCTGGGATTTCCATATACATGTAGTATAATAAGGTTATCATTAATGCATATAAGCATCTTCACAAGAAATTATTTACCCAGTATAATATTATGTCGCGATGAGCTTGCCGATGTTTCGCTGTATTTCTCGTGCATGTATCTTGTCATATACACAATCGATACATTTCATTTGATGATGCAAGATTATGATTATGGGAAAACAACATTATCACCATCAAATATATGCACCCTTAATGTCCGTATCCATTATTACCAAACTGTTCAATAGCTTGCTAGCCTCCAGGATGGCAGCATAAACAGATACAGTCCCCGCTGGGCAATGACTTGTGACAAAAATATATCGGGCAGCGGAATAAAAAACAACTTGAAGACCTAGGGTGTGGCCACAAGCCAGAAAATAACTTTATGAACTTACCATGCTTCATCAGTTCATACCAAGTTCATGTATTTAAATGTTTATTTCTGTTGTGTGCGAATGTTTGCGATATCTGTATTTGTAAATGACTGTTTCGAATCAAAAACATTGAAATCAAACTTGATACACGTATGTTCTCTGTAATGACTTCACTAATGTTATTTCTAAACTAAATAAAGTTCACAAATTGTTTCTCTAATCGTCCAATTTAACTGCATATAGCTTTTGTGACTGATCAAGTACTTCGGCAGTTTACAGAAAATCAAAATCAAATTACATGTGTACTACACTTACTTAAAAAAATCGATATGTTCTAATGTAGCCCCACATTACTGTACTGATTCACATGTAATGATCTTTTTTTGTTTTCAGGCAGCCCACTGGAGAGTCCGAAAGGGTCACCGGGCCAGAGTCAGTTTCCGTTTTCCGTTGGCGCGGCACCGGCGGCCGGCAAAAGGTAAGTTTCAAATCACCTCACAAACATGCGTTGTATTAATATGTTATAAGTATTTAGATTGGCCCACCAAAGTTGTGAAATGTCTATGTTCTAGCGATGATTCTGTTAAGGATGGACCGTGGCCCTGTTGTCATATTATTGACAACAGGGTTTTATTTTAAGAATGCTGCAATAAAAATTTGATTGCTCTATCGAACCCCTAGCTTCCAACTAGCGCGTGCGATATTATAAACACAAGGCCAACAAAATAAATAAATAAAACAGCTGATTTTTACTTCTCTCGCGACCTCAATAGAAGACACAGAAATAAAGAGATGCGAACCATTGAATGAAAAAGCATCTTTTTGTCAATCGATCTGTAATCGAGCGCACTCCTCCTTCTCTTCTCCTTTGCCCGTTCAATGGACTATTGAGCCGACTAGCACCACCCGTCATTATTCACCAATGCACACTTAACATTATTGAAAGGCAACAAAAAGAAAAGAAAAGTGTCTTGACAAAGATGTGACAGTCATGCTATTATATATTTTCCCCCTCAAGTCATTCGTGATCTGGCGAAAGATTGCGTGATTGTTTTAAACTATATCTTTAATAAAGACCAGATCATTATCTTCACAGAAATTGATATGAATATAATAAAATCAGTCATATATTTTCTTAAATTACACTATTTCAGATTCGCTCTTGATAAAAAAAAAAGATTAATTTTTGTCGGAAATATAGTTTTGATATTTTCTAGCATACAACCATCAATAAGTGAAGATCCCTCAGCTATAAAAGACTGGACATAAAATTTGGACTGCTCGTTCCTAAACTTTCGGCATATTATTTAGTCTTTAAATTTTTCCGTGGGTGCCTTATAGCGAACATAACCAGGGCCTAAATCAACAACCCACTGAGTCTGTACCAATTTACTTTGATAACATTTGTTCCGTCCATGCGCTTGAGGTTGCTGCCACTAATTGAAGAAACTAGCGACTCGAGATTTGTCAACAAAGACAAGCATCCTTTGTAAATATTGAACACTAATTGCGATTTCTTGTAGTTTCTTACTATGTTTTGGTTTACAATACAATTGTATCAAAAACACATTAACGATAAAAATACGAATTCTTTTCATTAAGCTTTTCATTAAGCAAAACCTGTCACTAGCTTGTAGTAAATTAAGGTTTTAAATGAATACATATGTAACTGTTATGTTAAACATATTAAGCGTTTTGTACCCTACCTCGTTGTAAAGAATAAGTATAAATCACATGTTCTGTTTCCATCAGTTACTGCAATTTTAGTAAATACTAATCTGATCATGATGTCAAGTCCTAACATTTGCATGATATAACACCCTACATCTTTATAAAGCACAAAAGTCTTAATCACATGTTTCTTTTTCCATAAATTGCAGCAAATCTGGCGATGGGCGGCGGTGGTCGATGGCATCGCTTCCGTCTTCCGGCTACGGCACCAACACGCCCGCCAGCTCAAATGTCTCCGTGAGTAGAATTCAGTGTTTTTGTGTGGATACTATTTTGTATCTTGTTACCAAGGGCCCTAACCCACTAAAGTGTGATGGTTT
>LQRL01092050.1:5972-17208 GCA_001703475.1 Hydroides elegans | reverse complement strand
AAAATCATGCATGAGGTTAAGCATTCACAATTTCACATATACACACATTCATGAAATGACACATTCGCTTACTTGATTTCCCTATTAATTTATTTGTTTAGAATACAAATGGAAGCACAAAATGCCCGCCAGGGACTCCAATTTAGGCGAGATTCCAAAGATTGTGGCGGGCAGTGCCCGCCCGGGTCTTATTTTTAGGCGGGAATCATTTTTCTCAGACGGGAATCCCGCCAAAACGCCGGGTAGGCAAAGCCCTGCATACACATATATGGTATTAACAAGGGTAAGATATTTTTTTATAATGAAAGTGATCCCCTATTAACAAGGAAGTATTTGTGAAACACGAGCAGGCCCTAACGCCCCCAAACTCGAAGGGGTATGGATTTTTGCAGATTTTAAATATATTTTCTATGAAAACCGCTATTTTTGGCCAATTTGACAACTTCCGGTCGGGTATTTTAGACCGAAATGGTCAAAATGCACATCTACGGACCAAGACCCTTCATTTGAGCCTATAACCAAGTCTCTATGACCTCCCGTTCAAAATTTCTAGCCCGTACAACCTCAAGTCTTGAAAAACCGCTATTTTGGGCTATTTTGGCCAATTTGACCACTTCCGGTCGGGTGTTATTGACCGAAATGGTCAAAAGGCACATCTACGGACCAAGACCTTTCATTTGACCCTATAACCAAGTCTCTATGATCTTCCGTTCAAAAGTTCTAGCCCGTACAAGAAAGCGATGACAGACGGACGGACAGACGGACGGACAGACGGACGGACACCCCAACTCTATAGGCCCCCAACTTTGGGGTTGGGGCCTAAAAACATGGTGAAACTTTTATAACAATAGTATTGATGAAACACGGAGTCATCGAAGGCATCGAAGGCTTGATGTCATATTTGATGTCAAGATTTTTCGACTATAGGCGATTTTTCTTTAGAAAGACTCATTGTTGCTAGGAACTGCTAAATATTACCAAAACAAGGTCTCCGACAGAACTGCGACAATATTTCTGCTTCTCCATTTAAGTCATTATAGGATAAACCAGGCAATGATTGTCCATAATAGTTCAACCGCCACACATTTTATTTCATCAAAGTTTTTTTTCTGAGAAATGAAAGCCTTCGTTTATTTTGTTCTATATACTGAGCACGTATATATATGAGCACGTAGAAAGGTTTCATTTAATACTCGATTTAGTTTTATTCGTGGTGAGCTAAAATAATATCGCATCGAAGATCTCGCTTGCTTCAAACTTATTTGATGGATTATTCATTCGAGCCGAAATCAGTATAAATGAGACTAGATGTTGGTCCATTTTAACCAAGGATACTTAAATCCTCGGTTAATTTTGACTGAGCAAAAATGTTGCTCTCCTCCGAGAGTTAAACCCTGTATACACCTGGTTTTATGTTTACTTAAAACATGCTAATAATATATGGTGCATATGTAACGCATTGCTTCCTACATGTCTACACCTGGCATCAAAGGAGAACGCCTATGCGAAGTGTTACAGCAAAAAGACTTAGGAATAACAGTCTCAAACGATCTAAAGCCACACAGTCATATTGTATCTATCGTCAAGAAAGCGAACCAACGTCTTGGTATGATCAAAAGGTGTTTCTCAAACCGATCGCAGGAGGTAATTATAAATTTGTATACCGCGCTCATCCGACCGATTCTAGAGTATTGCTCTCCAGCGTGGAGCCCCTTAATGATATTTGTTCGTATATCGAATTCCTATTTCTCTTTCAAAGCAAGACTTGCATCAATCCAAATGGAGTTGCTTATGGTTATATGATATAATAAATGAGGATTGTGTGGAATATTACTTAACACAACTTTGCATATCGATCGAAATGGTAACACGGAAGTGAAAGATTCAACGTTGACATTACAGATATTACAAGTCCAATCATGTATCTAATCGTATATGAACATACCTTCTATACATACAACATGTTCACGAATTTGAGACTGGATAAGGACGTCAGGAACGGCTTCAATCAAATCATAAATCGCGTAGATGCTGGGATGAACGCTCTCAAAGCGCTGTATTTCCTGCCGAATCGCATAGGAATTGTTCGAATATGGGGATAGCTGGTTTCGTGGATTCATTGTCTTAGCTCACACGACATTTATATCATAAATCCTTTGTGGTAATTATAAATATCCTGGAATTTTCTTCATTTTCATTGATAAATTTGCGAAAATGGCCATTATTGACATACGCATGCGCACTTAACCAATACAAACACTGAAGACCTATAACTTTTCTATTACCAAAGGTTTTGGCTAATTTATACTCGGGGGGGGGGGGAAACATATGGTATGGCCTTTAACGATTTAAGTAACTGAGTAATATTTGTTTACAAAAGAGGTTTACTTAACAAGTAATGCAGTTACACTTCGTAGATCTTGACATCAACTGAGGGAAAGTGTTCAGTGCAGCCGAACGGCTGGTCTAAAAGGGTTCTTATATCTATCGTCGTTATTTTGACTTGGCCCAGTATCAGATCCAGTCAGGTATTCGGTTGCAAGGCTGTACTGTAAGCTGTATTTTGCTTGAAAATTTTGCTCTGGTCATGAGTACTTTATGTATATTTTTTTACAGTTAATTAACCTTTTTCCAGTATGGTTTATTATCTCACATTACAAATAATGAAAAGACGGAACCGGTATGGGACTTGTCGCTGATAACTGTAAGATAAATCAGGTTTGACCAACAAAAATGTAATTGGATTGGCCAATGTAAACAGAGGTACTTTTTTTAAAGTCATATAAAAGCATTTGCAGAGCAGAATGGGTTCTCTTTTCTCACCGAAGCTCCAACAAGTTAAGATGATATAACTAATCATATCCCACTCGGCTAGGGTTGTCCGTAGTACGTTGCATTCGGATGTGACGTTGAGAGGACGACCTACATTGGGCCCATATGAAAGTTTTCCGGACGTACTTTACGTCCCGGCGTCCATAGAAACGTTATTCGATACGACGTTGATGCAACGTCTCTTGTACTTACGCGACGTACATGGACGTCCGAAAAACGTTCATAAGGGCCCAATGTAGGGCGTCGGCTCAACGTTCAAGGACGTCTTGCCGAGTTGAGCAAGTGCAACCATGTAGTTCAGTGATTCATCATAAATATTTGAGAAGAGTCTTATTAATGACAAGTATGCTAATAGAGACTAAGCTACTTCTTAAGATATTATTGAACGATACAACGAGGTTTTAGTAGTTTTTTTGTTTTATTTCTTCAAATTTATACATTCTCGAGTGCTTCAGATTTCATAAATCAAGGATGTAATTGAGACTTGTTTGAATTTAATTCCTGAAGAAACATTCGTGAAGTCAGTAGGGATGATCAAGTTGATTACTCATTAAACAACTGACAGTTTGCATTTACTCTGGTTCTCAGATGAGTTGTTCTGTCTATTCATATTGACTCATTCAATGCTCAATAGATTCATGACCAATCTGTAAATATAATATAAAATAATATAAAATATATAAAAAAATATAATGAAAGTTTTGTTTTTATAGCTCAAGTTAAAATGTGATTGTTCATTTCGGGATAATTATGTATTTAGGGATAAAGCCAAAACTCTAGATGTCTTGCTAAAGGTCTGGTTGGGACAATTAAAGATATCGAATTGATAATGAACATTATAACGTATATATTTGAATCTCTTTATAATATGATTTCGTACAAATGATCTGGTAAAGTGTGTGAGCATTTCAAAAATCAATTTTGTTATGCCGAAGAATATGACGACTGTATACAATTATTTATGATTGAATTCAGATCGGATACTTTATAAAACTCAGATTTTTTGCTTGAGTAGAAATTAACATTAAATGAAAAACCATATCCGTCTATATTAAAATATGCGAAGTGAAGGTCATGCTATACATTTGTTGTAATAATAAATGCATGTACTATAAACCTGCGTTTCTAAAATAGAGTCTACAATATTTATTGAAGTTTAACCGAAGAATAAGATGACCCATTAAAATATCACATCGCGCTATATTCTAATAATTACACAATATTATGTAAAAATAGTTGTATGTCTGCATTTAATATAATAAGTTAAAGTGATTTATTACAAAATTAAATCAAGCATCGCTTAGTATGTCCAAACACTTGATAAGAACATATATTTTTCTTCGTTAGTTAATGATTGTTCTTTGAGGCACTCTATATGACGGGTAGTGTATATGATATTCCAACATATAATAATGCTCGGAGTAAAGCGTTGAGAAAAAACAAGCCGCCGTGTGTGTCGCAGCTTAAAACGATCAAAGTCGAAGCTTTTGAAAGCGAATCATGATAGAGAACATTGAACATTGTCTGCTTATGAACACAGCTCAACAACTACAGCGTATTCTTTCTTTAGAATTTAAAATTCTATAAAGCCGGACATAGTTCTTATTTTCGATCTTCAGTGTTTGATGCTTGATCATTGTGTGCATGAAATCAATACACTTATTCATGCCAGTGGTTTACATGAAGTTGTATTAGAAATCATGCCAGTTTATCCAAAATCAATCGAATATGTACATGTACAATAAAAAACAATATCTTGTAAAATATGCTTTGTAATCAACTTCAGATAACATCATGCTGTTTATTGTTTTGACTCAATGAAATAATGAAATTACTTTCAAGCCTGTGTAAATATGTCATTTGTAAAATGAACGTTAAAAATTTGATATGGTCTATTTATTATAGCTAAACTGCTTACTTCGATATGATATATTTATTATATCAATAAGAAGATGTTATCAGAACATTGGTCCCATTCGAGGCTATATACGTAACCAGTGTTTATGTGACACTTGGCATTTTGCAAGTTTAATTATGGCAAGAACAAATGAGAAAGATTCGAAGGATGCAAGAGTTTCGTTGCTAGGTTTCAAAATTAAAATATTAAACGTTTCGTCACACAATCAATCGAGACGTAGCATTAAAACATATCTTATATGTCTTTTCATTAGTTTGATTTGTCTTGGGACATTGTGTTTTGTGAGTTTTTCACAATATATAAGGCCGGTGCGGTGTCAAATAAGAAGCATATTGGATATGTCGATTGATGGGTGCTCTCCTCAACCTGTGTTCCTAGGTATGTGTTCATCGCCTAGATAGCGAGAAAAACAGTTTATAACAGTTTATAACAAAGTTATAACTAAGTTATAGTTAAAATTAACCGACAAATTGTGACATTTACAGGTTCCATGGAAACATTACATTCGCATCACTGAGGTGCCACTCACTGTTTAACGAGAACATACATGGATTTGATTTCAATTTAAATACATGTGAACTAATATTTCGAGTTATATATATTTGATAACATATGTTTAACATTCAAATATTTACTTGAAAAATATATTTGTTTACAGTTGACAATGCTTCTCATTGTAATAATGAAACCATAAGCTATAACAATAGCAGTGATTGCAATGCCACAGATAACATGGTAAGTTTAGTGTTATGTGCCCCTTTTTCATTATAACTTTAAAATTGATGTACATACTATACCTACTTGATAACCGTTTCCTGGTGCATTATTTGATACGTCGTTAGATTTCATGTCTTTAACAACAAAATTGGTGGTGATTTCCCAATTCAATAATTCCAATAATCATTGCCAAATATATGTAAACCATCAAAGGCATGCATATTAAACCCCGCTACAATGCAACACTAATACACTTTTTGTGTTGTTCGAACACTTTGATGCAACCGAGATATTGTGAAACGATACACGGTATAATATGCAATGAATTACGATAATCGTGATCGACTGGATCGCTTGATTGGTTTGAAATTATGCAAAGCAAAGCTAAAACTTATATATTTTATATTGTTTATAGGAAACTGAATATCGGGCCCTGGGAGAGAAAATATTTGATACAATTTACGAAATGTCGCAGACCGATGAAGGTTGGCATTTTTATTCGGGAGATTTGCATACAAAAGGACGTCTCAAAACCAAAATGTATCAGGGTCTTCGATATACTAAAGTGGAGGTAAACATTGTTTTATCATATATCTTATTTATATGTTTCTGTCTTACAAATGGATAAATGTATACAGAACCCGGTGACCAATGTAGTCCTCTTGAGTAGTGGCCATGAGTACTTGATAATTAAAAGGTTAATGTCACAATGTGGTGATTTTTAGAGCCAATAGTCAGTGGACTGTCTATTAAACATATGTATACATACATGAAAGTCCAAGGTTATAGCCATCCACCATCATTTAGTTATAATAAAATAAAATGTCATCGGAGATGACATCTATAGAATACAATATATTACAATCTTTAATATTCTTAAGTGGATGAAAAAATATTTAAGTGAAAATTTTCATTGTCTTTGGGATAAATATGAATTTAAATAAGCTTAAATATACACAACTGAAGCCATAATTATTCATTCAATGTCCATTCGTTTACAAATGATGACCTACCAAAGGCTTCTATAAAATTGAAATTTAAGGAAGATTAATTAACATAAATGGAAGAATAATTAACTATACAATTATATATTTTTTTCCATTTTTTCGCTTTTATTTAAGGATATACATTCTTAGATTTACTTTCACAAAATATAACAAACATGCACTACAGTTTATGCAGTAAAGTTTGATATATATTTTATCAACACTATTCATAAAAGTTATGCCAAATAATCATAAGTGTATGTAATTGAACTTTAATAATAATATTCTTTAGGTTCAAATAGATGCAAATCATACTGATTTTAAAATGATCATGGTTGATGAAATAGAAGACCAGGGATCATGGAACTCGGCTTTCGCGGAAATTAAGGTACTATAACTCCATGATAATAGCAAATTTGAAAAATTAGAGCATTAAGCCTCCGAATTGAAATACTATTAATTGAGGCTGATTAAATTGTTTTGAATAAATTTGATCTGACAAGATCAAACTTTCATGCATGATTCTAAATTTTTTTTCAAACCTGCATCTCATCAAGCATCAGTATATATTTCACGATATAGCTTGACTACAGATTTTTACACTTTAAGTCTATGTAGCATCGATCTAACATTCAAATTTTCATAAGATTTTGTTTACAACAGATACTTGAAAGAATAGCACCAGACATAGACATACTTCATTATGTAACAAGAGATACTTTTGGCGGCATCATTTCACCTAGGCAAGTAGAAAAGTTTAATCAAAAGTCTATTTCAAATTACTAAATCGATGCATTACTTTCCAATGCTTGCTCATCTAAGCTCTATTAATATTAATAGCTTTTGTTTGACTTTATTTCTTCTCTCATTGCATTTGAATATTTACTGCGATTATTTTTCGAATGATAGATATATCGCTTTATTGAAAGTTCACATGTAATCATACATTAAATACACTGGAACGAATTCCACTGCAGAGATTTTGTTAACATGCGATACATCAAACAAATCGGCAACGTCACATATGTGTTGGAAGCTGCGGTCACTCATCCTGATGCCGTTCCAAACAATGCATTTGTGAGGTGATTTAAACCTGAAATGAGGGATTTTGTTATTAATCTTGCAAACTGACTTCATCTGATATATTTGAAGAATATAACTTTGTTCAAAAGTTATACTTTTAATCAAGTTATTAGACATGCACATATAAATTCAGACAAAATTGGGTTATTTTGTGAACTTGTTTTGTCCAAATATTATTGGCAAAAACCTAATAGTTTTTGGAACAGATATTATGTTGTAATGTCTAATCTATATGAAATACAGGGGATTTCACTATCCAAGCGGCACCGTGCTTAGTCCACTTAAAGACTCTAAACAATTATTGCAAAGCGTTGGGTGTATAGATCTCAAGGTAAAAAGCGTTATAATTCAATTACTTTGATTGAATGCATCTAGAATTTTAAATTAAAAATGGATAGTTTAATTGGTAAAATATACATTATAATTTTTTTTGGAGTTAAATACAATGCTTCATCACATTCTGTCATGACATATTAAATTACATGTTATGCTCTTCATTTTAAATTCCATCAATTTGAAACAAAATTAAACCTGTATTTTACAAAATATCATTGTTTGAATTGGAACGTTATTGTCAATATTGTGACAAGAATTAATCAAAACATGAATATTCATTCATCTTACTGCTAAATAATGGTTTTTAAATATTTGTTTTAGATGTGGTTACCAACATTTATGCTGGATCGAGCACAAGCAATGGTCACGGAAAAGTTTGTACACGATGTTAAAGACAAATTGAAAAGCATGAAACAACATAAAATACACTAAACAAAATGATGATTTGTTAATGTTAACATCTCTTACAACAAATGCAATTGCTGCATTTTTATTATTTACTCAGTAAAGTCAATTTTAAAAGTCAGTTTTAAAAGTCGTACAAATGATTCATCAATATTTTCTAAATCAATTTTGAATTACTTTGTGGATATGTGTTTATATGTAAATATACATATAGCAAAACAACTTTACCAAGTCAATTTACCATAAAACATAATTAAATTATGATGCAAAGAACATCATTTTTAACTTGCAATATATAACAGTTCTTCTTTTTCCATTATCGGGTTCCACATAAAGACGATCATCACATTTGTTTAGGATTTTAAGATGTCTAATATGGATGAGAATATCATCAAACAGATAAAACAGCTTATTTCTGAAAGTGCTGAAAAAGTCATAACTTAGGAGTATATTTTGTTATTCTCCTACTCCAATTCAAACCTGAAAGTACAAAAAGAGACCCGCCAGCATAAACAGCGTCAGTCGGATAACTTGGTGGTGGCTCCAGTAAAGCGTGTGCCCACTCGCCTTGACTCAATAACTTCAGACAATGATTACCCCAGTCAGCTACAAGGACGGTGTCACTGCCAGTATGACAAAGGCGTGGCCATTTAAAGTCACAGACCTGTGGGTAAAGCACAGCTTCACCTGAGTGGGTCATTATGTGAATGATATTAGCGTCAAGACATTCGAGAGTTATGTAGTCACTGCCGACATGGAGTGTGTGTCGATATTTATTTCCACAACGACAGGGCGATTTTATCTCGCGAATGTGATGATACGTTTGTGAGTCGTACGTCTGAATAACGACTTTGCCCTGGCTTTCACCAACAACACAGAACAACTGGCCAGAATGGTACCGCACGTCGTAAACGTCATTATTGGTTATCTGTTTTATCTGTTCACCTATTCATAAAGTAACCAAATGAGAAATAACAATAACACATAATATCGGAAATGACATTTTTTGTTTTGGGCATGAACGCCTATGCTTTGCTGTCATGAAAACTGAAAAATATGTGATAAATTATTGACTCAATATCGTTACCTGAATATTGTAGGATGAACAATCCTTTCGCGGAGGCTACTGCAACTCTACCATGGACAGCAACAACACTGTATATTTCACCAATATTACCCTTACATATTCGGCGTTTCTCTTTCAATTCAACGCTGTATATTGTAATGGCACCATCACAACACCATAGTTCATCCTTTATGCGATGCAATGTATATGAGTAGTTAGAAAGGACTGTTGATGATGTTTCAATCAGAGTCGAGTTCCTTAGAACATTTAAGCCAACGCAACTCTAACAAAGACAGAAATTTCCATTCATCAAATGGGCATAATATTGTATAAATATATAGCACTTTGGGCCGTTTGTAATTTGAAAAATTGCAGACCAATCAATCCGTTTTGATTAAAGACGTTGATTTTATAGGATTTAAAAAATATGTTCTTATGATTATTGTTCTTTTGCACAAAAGATCAATTCCAAATTGCAAACACTGTACACAGACACGCTTTACATACACGTTTCAAAAGAACACGTCTTGAAATATGCAAAGTTAAATCAAACTGAATTGTCTCTTAATCCACTTTGAATGTGAATACTTAAGTCTCTTTATCAAAAGATATGATATTTTATGTATATACCTGCTCAAAACGAGGATGGCTTTCCAATAGATTGATGAACTCTAAATCTTCTTTCACAGAAGCATAATCCCAGGAAGTCCAACCAGATTGGTCTCTAGCATTAATAACACAACTTGTAGATAACGAATTGATTAGAGCCTTTAGAAAGTGTGCATCCTTTTTGAAAAGTGCTAAATGAACAATGCTATTTCCAAACGAATCAGTATATTGCTCTATTAATTCTTTGAACCTGTTTGCAAGAACTGCTATTTTTCCTGCTCGTTCAGTTTCAATTTTCATAAGTATTGGCAAAAGCATTATTTTAACTGGCATCGTGAGATATTTTCCCCAACATTTTAGCATTGCCTCAAAGTTTGACACAGATCCTTCTATGAGTATAACTTTTAGTGCGTTCAATGCTGGGCATGTATCATATGGGGTCAATCCTTGCTTATTTATTATTCCTCGAACATAGTTTGGGTGATTTTCTATTAAGCAAAGTGAGTCTATATGGCCAGCCTCTGCTGCCAAATGAGCGGGAGTATTTTTGTTGTTATCTTGAATGTTAACATGTACATTTTCACACTTTAACAAAATTGAAATTACAGCATTATTTCCATACTGACTTGCTATGTGAAGAGGGCTTTGCTTATCAAATGTCATGGAATTCAAACAACCTTTTGTGACGAGATAATCTACTACATCTACATTGTTTTCTTCAGTTGCAGTATGAATAGGCATATATCCTTTTCCATTTGTTCTAGAGACCATTTCAAGGTTTTGGTGAAAAAGAAGTTTCGCTTTTTCTCCAGCATAGCATTTACTAGATGCACATATATGCAACAAATTGTTTCCATATCTATCATAATATTCAACAGCCGCTCGCTCTAAAATGGTTTTTAAATCAGTAACTGTGCCTCGATCAATTATTTGAGCTATTTTAACAAAATTTGTTGATACTTCCCACGGAGTTTTGTTTTGATTGTTCTTGATATCTATGTTACACCACGAAAATGACATTAGCTTTTTTACAACATCGTAGTATCCCTTCGAGCAAGCTATGTGCAACGAGGTGTTTCCATCAATATCTTTAGCATTAATATAGGTGTCATAATCATGTAAAAGTAAATCAACATGATCTGGATATCCTTTAAAACATGCCATATGCAATGGTGTTCTTTCGCGATACCCAAGTGAGTTTATATTCACATGTATGTTCTTCAGGCTGAGAAGATATTCCAAAAATCGCTTGTCAGGGACACTTGCTGCAACCTGTATTGGACG
>LQRL01092048.1:0-11511 GCA_001703475.1 Hydroides elegans | reverse complement strand
TGTTTATTCCTTTTATTATATATTTAACTGCTATAAATTGTTCTTGTTCTAAACGTTCCGTAAAAAACTGCAAGGTTTATCATTAGCGGTTATGTATTTTTGCATTAATATTTTCTTTCAATTCAATTTGTGCTGTTTCTATCGACCATGTATTATTTAACGATTCTCAAATTTTAATATCAATTAATTTGCATTTACGTTTTCTTATTTAATATCCTGATAGAAAATTGAAGGAGGATAAACTTTGGATGAGAATCGCATTTATTTGCTATTTAATATCTTTAATTGACAACTTGAAAGAGTATAACATTTGGATAAAATATATGTATATGTATATGAGAACCGCCTTGTACCACTTCATATAAGAGTGACACTTTATATCGATATGAGCTCATGTATACTATTTCACATACCGAATATCAGGTCCTATACGAGTGCATTCGATTGATTTACAAAAAGGGTATAGAAACGTTTTTTTTGTTCAAAATAAACTGTATTTTGGTATTTCTACACAAAAATGGTGCGAATTTAACCGCAAATGGGGAAATAGCACAATAAATACCAGAAACACAGGTTTCTGGTATTAAAAAGGGGGTTGACAAATCTCGGGCCATAAAGAAACGAACTCAATCGTATGTCACTAATTGCCATGAGTCTTTTTTTCAACACACAAGAGACACTTTAAACACATTGGACTTCTCATACAAATCTATGAGCAAAAGAATTCAACTTCAGATTATTTTCACTTAACCATATTTTTGTTAATGGGGCCAAGAATATACATGAGACAAAATATAAAACGAATTGGAATTCCGTTATTGTATGAGCAATTTAATTCGGCTTTAAGATTATTTACACTCAGTCATATTTGGCCTTCAAAGGGGACCAGAACATGAACGAGAAAAATAACACAAAACACATTGGGCTCTCATATAGATATCTATGAGCAAAAGAATTCAACTTAGATTATTCTCACTCATTTTTTTATTGGGGATAAGAACATACACAATAAAAAACATAAAACGCGTTTAGCTCCCGTTATTGAATGAGCAAGTTCATTCTTAAATGACAATATATGAGCTTGAATATAATTATTCTCACTTTGTCATATTTTTTGAGCCTCTGAACATACACGAGATACATAAAATGCATTGGGGTTCCCTCATATGAGCAATTGAATTCGGCTTTAAGATTATTCCCACTTACATTGTATATACTTTTTTTTATTGAAGGGAATACATGCTCATGACCTTATGTCGTTAATCCCAGTCTCAGGGACGCGAATATTTATTCAGCACAGACTATGTCAGTATATGACAGTTCATGCGAGACAAAAATATATACAGCAAAAACGTGTTTGTGTAAGATAATGATATTGAATTGGACAGATTGATAGAACTGTTTTAAAAATGGATAAATTCATAATTCTATTCATATTTATGTTAAAATTTGACGTTCTACTCGGTAAGTAGATATTTTTAATGTGATCAGTTTGCCTAATTTGTTTAAACCATACATGTATAATCTTGAATATATTATATCATACATGTACTTCTATCAAAAACTATCAAATAATTTCCTTAGAATTAATAACAAACTATACAGTTTTATTAATCAGACAATCAACGCTAATAACGGTATATCATATCAAATTGTAATATTTAATAACAATGCATATACTATTTATTCAGTATACAGAGGACATTATGACCATTACATAAAGCAGTGTCAAACCTAAAGGAAACACTCTTTCATAATTATAACATGGTGCATTTATCACTTTCCTCCCATCTTTTTGTTGTTTATCCATAGTAATTAACTTATATACATCAGGAGTCAACTATACCATACCCGAATGCGACAGTACCACCCAAACCAATGTGTTCACTGTCACCCCTGATGATACGCTTCAGTGGCTTTTATCACCTTGGATACAGAGATGCAACTGCTATATATGGCCGTCCGATTATGAGAACAGCATTCTTAGTCCGTCGCTTACTTTGTATGGTACATATACATGTACTCAGGTATGGTTCTGCTATGGTTCTTATTTTGACAATTTTCGGTTAAACACTTTTTACTTAAATGCTTCACATTCTTAAATTTCGCATATTAATGTCGCAATGGATAAAAATTCAATGCGCACGCTCGATAATGTTACAGAACCTTACCAATTCTACAAAAATATTCATGAAAAAAAAATGAGAATCTGTATTCATACTGCAGAATTCTCCCGGATGGCTCTGTTATACACTATACCGTATGTTATAAAAAATATGCAAACATTGACAATTTCAATGCCCATTGTAGGTATTTCCAGGATGGGTTGTTACACAGTATGTTCCCTAAAAATGCTACCATTTTTTACCGTTCCTACACATGAAATTATTTTCACATTGCAGGTCTTTCAAGGATGGGTGTGATATACATTGATTTACACCGTATGTTCTCTCGATAATGTTACTCATTTTTACCGATCCGTCAAAAGTTGAGAATTTACATGTACATGTTTATCCATATTGTAGGTTTTTCTAGGATGGTTGTGTTATACATTGAACTACACTGTGTGTTCTCTCATAATTAATCCTATTTCCCATGATCATACAAAAAATATAATATTTATTCAAATTTCAGGTGTTTCCCGGTTGGGTTTGTTATACACTAAACTACACCGTATGTTCTCTCGATGAGACCTGTTCCATAGTGCAAAGGACCAGCAGCGTAGATGGGGAAACATCGGGTTTTACTGATCCTGGCATGAATATACCATTCGTCATGTTACACATGTTTACCGATCCTACAAAAATTGAGATTTTATATCAATATTGCAGATATTTCAGGATGGGTGTGTAACCGTGTGTTAACCACGAAACTACGCCGTTCATTTTATCGATATTGTTACCAATTTTTACAGGTCCTACAAAAATTGAGAATCTTTATTCCTATCGTAGGTTTTCCCTGGATGGGTGTGTTATACACTGAACTACACCGTAGGTTCCCTCGATGAGACCTGTTCCACTGTACAAAGGACAAGCAGCGTAGATGGGGAAACATCGGGAAGTTTTAGTGATCCAGGCATGCGTATACCATTCGTCATGTTACACATATTAACCGATCCCACTAAAATTGAAATTCTATGATAATATTTCAGGTTATTCAAGGACGGATGTGTAACCGTGTGTTATACATTGCACTACACCATTTAATTTCTCGATGATGTCTCTCATTTTTACCGATCATGCCATATTCTATATTCATATTGCAAATGTTCCCCGGATGGATTTGTTATACATTGAACTACACCGTAATGTTCTTTCGAATAATGTAACTCATTTTTACCGACCGTCAAAATTAAGAATATATATACATATATTGCAGGTTTTTCCAGGATGGGTTTGTTATTCATTGAACTTCACCGTATGTTTCCTCGATAATGTTATTAATTTTTACCGATCCCTCAAAAATTGAGAATCATCTACATGTATATTCTTCTTACAGGTTTTCCCCGGATGGGTGTGTTACACACTAAACTACACAGTATGCTCACTCGATGAGACTTGTTCCATAGTGCAAAGGACCAGCAGCGTAGATGGAGAAACATCAGGAAGTTTTAGTGATCCCGGCATGAACATACCATTTGTGTGGTATCATCACATACTGCTGTCGTTTACGGCCATTAATGCGGAGCCCGTATATGGACTGGTCGAAATCCGGTGTAAGTACTTGTTGAACGTGAACAATTACTTTTATTTGGTGCATAAAATAATAAATAATTTGTCACAAATGACACAATACATTTTATTTATTTAACATAGAAACGGTAATTCTTCCTACATTCAAATCCATTACCAAACCATTGATATTATCTATAACACTTTTCAATTTAACCTCAAAACTACGCCAAAACCCAATGAAATAACGTACGCTATTCAGTTAACATATAACTTAATAAACCTTTCCTAAATTCAAAACATAAGCAATGCTCCATTGATTCACATGCTTTACGTTTAAGTTTGTACCAAATTTGATGAACCTCTTCTAAATTATTCAAAAACAGCTTCTGCAACCACCGACCTCACCGTGCAATGCCAGGCCCTTTCATCAAGCGAAGAAATCCCAGAACCGCCTTCGAAACCAGCGGGCTATACCCCGAGAACAACAATACCAACAACCACAACAACAACCACAACAACAACTACAACAACAACTACAACAACTACTACAACAACAACAATGCGATCTACATTTCCTGGCATGTTACATGATAATAGCAAGAGCAAAGAGAGTGATGAATTTAATGATGATACATTACCAGTGGATATTGGTAAGTTATAATTTATATCAATGCATAGTATAAAGACTGATAAGATCGACGTTTCCCGGCATGCTACACGATAATAGCAAGAGCAAAGAGAGTGATGAGATTAATGATGATACTTTACCTTTGGATATTGGTAAGTTATAACTTATATTCATGAATAATATAAAGTATAAAGACTAATACGATCGACGTTTCCCAGCATGTTACATGATAATAGCAAGAGTAAAGAGAGTGTTGAAATTAATGATGATACTTTACCTGTGTATATTAGTTATTTTTTAAAAGACAATGGTACATTTACATCTTATGAAATAGAAAAGGCGCTTTATGAGGGTAATAATAAATAAAAATAAATAAATTTGTAAATTAAAAATTTAATAGAACTGGACTGTCGAGGGACATTGACCCAGCTTGCGTTTCTAAATGTGAATCGGATATATGTCGCGCTTACATGGCTGAATAAATTCATGCATACATGTAAAATAATTTCAAAAACAGGAGTATAAGTGGTGCCAAAATAAGAACAAATGATAACTATGATGCATATCCATACTATTACAAAATTTATACATTCTTTACAGCGATAACAGCTTTGATAACTATTGGGGTTTGCTCGGTTGTTATTTTTGGACCAGTGGCTATATATGTTTGCAGGAATCGGTGAGCAATACAAAATAATCGAAATTATTATTTCTAAAAAATCAAATACCGTAGGCCAAAGGTGTCCACTATTGAACGAGTTGTATTTAAAAAAAAACATGTGTTTATACACAACTCATTAAAATAGATTGCTTCAATTTTAATGACTTCTTTCATATTTAATACTTATCGCCCATATTGATTATATGCATATCCTCATTTATCTTGCATTATGCCGCGTTCACCCGAAAAAAACGCACAAAATTTTAATATATTTTTTTTTGAATGAACAGAAGGGATTTATTGACATATTTCCTTTATAAAACGTTTTTATGTCGTTAATTTGAGTTTAAGAGCATTTTTTAAGTAGTTACACGCGACCATATATTTTATATTTTGATTTTTTTTCTCAGGACAAAGTCAAAGCCTGATTTAATAGAAGAGGATGAAAAGTCAGTTATTGGTGATGAAGTGAAGCATACAGCGAATGAAGAAATAGAAATAAATAGCATAGAAGCAACGGAGGAGAATACGGAAAATACGGATGAGAGGCGACCGAGTTTACCAGGTAATGAACTTGATCAGGATATTACGAGGTAATTAACTTGATCAAGTAATGACCAAATTATAAACTTGATAGGTTAGAATTTTAACAATTCGGATTGGTTTTTCATTATAGTCACGCAATTAGGTCGCGAAACCATGGGAGGATTTCAGTTTCGGTTGATCTACAGATTTGTTCTCTTTTTTTAAACAAATAAATCACATGATGAAACACATGTTATATTGTTAAAATTTTCATGTTGTTTTTCCAAGATGTAGCATTGCAGTTAAAAATACATACCGTTTATTCTATCAGTATTCTTTTCATAGAAAAATCTGTCTCAGGTTTGAAGAGAATTAAGTCTTCTCTGCCAAACGTTTACAGTTTTAAAATTTCGTATTTCCAGATACATCGATCCTTGACCCGGATAGCATCCTGGTCAACGAAGCTACATCAGCCATAGATGAAATTGAAGAACCGTGATAAGTTATTCATTCTGCAAATCGATCAACATAAAAAAACCCGTCCAAGGCGCTCGCTATCGTATATTTCACCAGGAACAAGGATATACATAAAGATATTAGGACGATAAGTGAAGACGATCGCATAATAGAATATTAAATCGAACTATCATTAGGCAAATTAACAAAATTTATCCCTAGCGCGGACTAAGGATGGGACACTAACGGTGGGCGCCCTTGGTTCGCTCTTTTATGTTTACTGAAATCTCCTGTGGCTCTTCCGCATAATACGATGTATAATTGGACCATACTTTCCGCGTTGCCTGCCGTCACACATTGAATCAGAAGAATGTTTGAAACATTGTATGATATAAGACATATTTAAGCTAGAATATGATCCATCTTAAATTTACGCTTTTTTATGTCATCATCAACATATTACCCTCTTATTAAAACGCCTCAGATTAATGAATTGCGAGTTTGAAATAACTGTGATATTAAAATGCACTTCTAAGGGGATGAAATAAATGCGATTAAAATTGCACAATATCATGGATCGCCTCTTTTTCATTTCATTTATTCGACAACCTTTTCTTTTTATAATCATATATTATCGACATATTATCACCGCTGAATTTTCAACAAATGAAAAGCCTATCCAATATTCGACAAGAAACAGAACAAAGCATCAAAGCAAAAACAACATACGATTCAATATATCTAGCATGCTCATAGAACCCTTTCACTTACACACAACCTTTAATAAGGAAGCTTAAAATTGCATTGCTTCATTTTGTTATTGAAAAGTTGGGGATCCTTTTCATTTTGTTTATGCAACTAAAGTGCAATGCTTTACAATATTTGATCGTGTCATGCGAAACAATTGTATTCCATTTATAGAGAGCATTCAAAAATTCAATCCGTTTGCATTGTTAACCTCTTAAATATTTCTAATGCATTACAAACTACAAACATATTACAAATATTATTGAGAATATGAGATATAATTTTACCAGCTATATATAATGAGTTGATATTCAAGAATGACTCAACTAATGACCCTCGAAAAAAGTAAATTCATATTCAAAATTGCATAAATACAATACCCGGTGTCAAGGGGGCCAGACTGACGAACAAACAAGCTCAAAACTATAATCTCCGTTTCACGGAAAAAAGACATGTCAGTAAGTTTATAAAAATATATTGACACAACACACACATATCATTATGTAAAAGGCGCTATTGCAAATAAAACACTTGAATTAAGGAAACAAAATAAGCAAGATAAGCTTAACTCGCAGTTCTGTTTTAACTTAGATCCGAACGAAATAGTGTTGAAACGTCAAACATATAAAATAATTATAAGCTATAACCATGGATTATCATATATTGATTGTAATGTATTTTTGCAATTACATTATGCATGAAAGTAAGTTGAAACTTTCTTTTGTCTATTTAAAGACAATTGACGTTTATAGCATGATCTTAAACATTTATTTTCAATTATGATTTAGCATTATTCTTAATTATACTTAATCGTGCTTTAACTGGTAACCGATGAAAAATCTTCTTTAAATAAGCTCACAAGCAGGATTTCTAATATCGATGACCTTCGATCCAGATCTTCGTATGCATACCATAGCTGTACAAAAACCATTGCTCGGCTTTTGGTTTGTATTTTGGCTAAGGGAGATCGGGGGGTTTCTACCAAATATTTTCCAAGATGCAGAGAACGAATAAGGGAATTGTTTGTGCAGTACAGCCAAAACGTCATCCAATGACACTAGTTCGCATCTTGTTTGAGCGTAGGACACAGTGTAAATATTGGCGGTTTTTAAAAAGTATTTCATTTATAACGTATAAATCTCATGGATAATTTAATAACAATATTTAGATTTTTAAATTTTATTAAAGTATTCGTTTCTTCCCAAAGGTACTGGCGCCATAAATACATGTGAAGATTCAGTGGTGCACCAGTCGATTGTGTTACCGAATTCCCGTCTTAATCTGGAAATGTATGCATGGTCGGATTCGCCAATCAAATGCAATTGTTATTTATGGCACGGCGGGCCGCTTGATACCAGACTTTATCCTTCGCTAAACATCTATACGCAACATAACTGCGACAATGATAATGCCGAAATGTCGTGTTACTACCTCAACTACGAAGTGTGTTCTTTGGATCGAACTTGTTCTCATATATATAGAACGAATGATTTAGATGAAATGGAAAGTGGGAGCTTCAATGATTCAGGTATCACAATATCGGCAATATGGTACCACCGAATTTTACTGAAATATAATCACTTCAGAGACACAGGCGCAATACTTATTTCCCGTAAGTATATAAATAAAAATAAAAGGGAGGGGCATGAATACGTATTTCTAGATAAAATTATTCTGCACTTCTGTTCTAAACTTTAAACACCTTGTACAAATAAACATACCGTAAAAGGAATTTGACGTGACTTATGAATGTTACAAATAAAAACTGCGACTTACATGTAAGGGCGGTTATATATTTTCACACCTTAAAGGTAACAAGTTGACTCTGAACAGCTAACCATGTCTGCGCCTGTCCGTACATGCCAGCAATAATTGTAGGGCCACTTGGATCGAAAGTCTTTAGGCCACTTTGACCCTCTGTACCATCTTGTTATTCGTAAACAATACATCTGAAGGCTTTAATAGTTGAGAAATATGAAAAAGGTCACTAGAAATTGAGCTTAATAGCCGTTGACGGCTAATAGGTTATCATAAACGGAATGTTGATATTGAATAATACAGCATAAAAAAATGAAATAAAATATGTGACATTATTTACTTTTAAACAGTATATTAATATCGATTTTCACTTCTCAGTTCAAACTTTGATTTTACAGCGGACACTGATACCCGAATAAGTATAAATTGCACACGACTAGGATGGAATGATTCTGTCCCCGACCCACCACCTAACCCACTTAACATACCCCGATCTACCTCGACTACTTTGACACAGTCAACATTAGACACATCAACAGCACCAGTGATAATAGATGGATCACTATCATCATTACCGTTATCCATTTCGACAAATGACGCTAATTCAACACCATCTACAACTGAAAATCCATTTAACTTTTTGACCACATCAAATGATGATTTTGAAGAACATGAAATGGGCGATAATAGGGGAACGGGTTCGAACAGCAATAAAGGGAAAAGTGAAGAGCCGTTGGCATTGATCATTGGTATGAATCTATTTCCATGAATCTTACTTAAAATATATATCTACTCTATCTCTTAATAGATGTTTATCATCAAATATAAAATTTAAGATGCATTTGTCGACCTTAATAAATACGAAACGATATGGTCTCGTCAATCTATCTTATCAATTGCTAATTAACATATTTTCCGATTATAATAGGGATGTCAGTCACCATTTTGATTCTTACTGGAGTGATAGTTGCTGGTGTAGTGGCTTTCGTCATTTATAGAAAAAGGTAGCTTTCGGATGTTCTAATCACAATTTTAAGAAATCACATTTGAGTATATAGGTTCTTACTGCTTTATTATTTTTTTTTTTCAAAATTCTCCGTATGAGTCATAGAGTAAAGAAATAACATAGAAAAATGATATATTTGAAACCTAAAAACATTTTTTATTAAAAACAAATCCTTGCACTAGGCTTAAACTTACATTATTAATCAGAGAAATATTATTTTGCCTTTCAAATACAAAATTGGGCGGATCTACTTTTTTTTAACAGCGTGAAACCGCATCTTAACGCAACGCAACAAAATACGATAAGAACTGCAAATGACGATGGGTACAATGTAGGCAATGAGATGGATTACTATAATATAAATAACGAAGATGGCAACACAGAAAAGCAAATCGTATCGGGTAAGGTTTAACTTCATTGCTTTTTAATGCCTCAAAATATGTTTGAATAGTTGTAAATCTTTAGATATAAAGATTATGTAAATGATTATGTTATCATCGGGCTAAACCGCAAACAACACTTAGGGTATATAAACATTGCTTATGAATTTACATAGTTAAGGGTTTTAACTCCTGATCAATTCTTTTTCAAAGTGTTTGTTTTTAATTGAGTGTGCCACAATATCTAAATTACCAATTGACGGCATTTCTCTTGACACTTCATATCTAGCAAAAATTGACAAAACATGTTTTTAGTATCAAGGCACGCCAGTCGACATTGGAATATATGAGACATTTGGCAAGAGCACATCAAATAGCACGTATGAAGAACCATATACTGTCTTTAAGAAAGAAAATCCGTCAAACACTGAGGAGGCCGATGCGACTTACATAAATGAGTGTGAAGATATTGCCGAAAGCGACAGAAATAGTGAAAACACATATGTCAATTCAATGGTTAACAGTGAAACACAATATGTTAACTCAAGTTGACTCAACATGGCGATTAGGAACATTGCTAAAATGAACATGTTATATGTTTTATACTAGTTTTGAATGTTCAGATGGTTTTGTATTATAAATATGGATTTGTATCATATCTTATATTATTCTTGACATTAACGTAAGCATAATTTTTCAAGATACGCGAATGTTTTATTTTTATTATAAATAAACCAATCGATAAATTGAATACCCTAAATAAAAAAATTCGATTAAAAAGGAACAGGAACAGGAACAGGAAGAGGAGAATCGTAAAACAAAAGCGGTTAGCCTTAAAGCGCAAGGTAGCTGGCTCCGATGGGAGAACGCCAGGAGCAAGAAGCTAACGTGGAACGAGCTGTGGAGAACGGAACCCCTAAGGCTTAAGTTTGCCATATCATCAGTGTATGACACATTACCATCTCCAAGCAATCTCGCCATCTGGAAACTGACCGACAATCCAGCGTGCATCCGATGCGGGAAAAGAACAACCCTAGAGCATATACTGAGTTCGTGTACCAAGTCACTGGCAGATGGCCGATACAGATGGCGCCATGACCATGTACTAGAGGCTATTGCGGGAGGTCTAGATAGGGCCTGTAAGAGTGCAACAACGAAGAAGCAAAAGCCAGGGTTCATTAACTTTGTAAAGGCAACCACATCGGGAACAAAACCGAAACAAAGAGCAAGCAACAAAGGAATGAGTGGATTACTTGGAATGGCCAGCGATTGGACGCTACAGGCAGACCTGAAGAAACAACTAAGATTCCCCGAAGAAATCGTTACAACAAATTACCGTCCTGATATTGTCATATTCTCAAGGAGCAGCAGAATATGCATTATGATAGAGTTGACCGTACCATGGGAAGAGCGGATGGAAGAAGCCTACGAGAGGAAAATGCTGAAGTATACCGACCTTGTTGAACAATGCCGAACAAAAGGCTGGAAAACATGGTGTTTCCCTATAGAGATAGGATGCCGCGGATACCCGGGAAACTCATCTTGGAGAGCATTAAAGATGCTCGGAATAATAATAGCAAAGATAGACGGAAATTACTGAAGGATGCTGGGGACAATGCGGAGACCGCGTCTATGTGGATCTGGCGACGACGGCTCGAATGTTCTCCCGGTGAAAC
>LQRL01091993.1:916-14097 GCA_001703475.1 Hydroides elegans | reverse complement strand
GGGGGGGGGGGGGGGGGGGTTTTGGGGGGGATGCTCAGAAGGGGGATGCACCGGTTACCGGTTCACGCACTAAATCTAGAGATGTCCACAACAATCAACAAACTGATTAGCACCTATTAAGGTGTTAAATAAGGGTTAATATTACTCGGAAATAGAAACTGCCAGCTGCCTTTTCCGTTATATGGTTTCATATGTGGTTCATACAATATTGTAAACATATTTGTTTGTGATTCGAGGTGGTATACATGTGGTTGGGGTGCAATAGCGAGCGTCATTTCTGTTACGATATAAGTACATTAGTATATTTTGGTTTATAATGTATTAATATATGAAAATTCATATATGTTTTGATCGCACAACCAGTCGAATTCGTACTTAATACAATATCGCGTTGACAGCTTTAATTGTTATATTCCATAACGCGTTAACACAATGTAAGTTTACGATTAAATTTTGCGTCGCCTATTCACGAATGAACGGAAATATGTCTAATAATGTTTGGCGTGGAGTTCATTGAATTGAAATGGATACTATGTTTATCTCAATATAAATAGTTATCTTCAATCATATTTGATATACTGGTTCTTTTATTTCAGTTAGAAATTTATAACGTATATCTTAATTATTGATATTCAAATACATCCCTTTGCACGGGGTCTCTCAATCTCTGTAGGTGCCGTAAAACGCTAAATAGGAAATGTCAAAGGTGCTCTTATATTCTATCTTTCACTCTAAAAAGGCAACAGTTAAAATATCATTTTTATTTAACAACAATTTTCATAAAAGAGTGCAATCACCAAAACATTCTTAGAAAAACTGTGAAATTATTTAAACGTATTTCTAACTTATGAATAAATTAGATTGCGAATAGATAACCATAAAATAAGATGATTATTAAGATTATTTTGAAACTATTCCTCGAATCTACAAGCTATATCAAAATGATTTCCTTAACCAGCAAGCAAGCTTCGATACGCTAGGGAACATATGATGAAATTCTATTATGAGGTACATACATGTTTCCATGAAGTGCTCTTTTATCAAGGAACATTAGATGCGTCTCGGGAAAAATGAGTGATCTCTTGCCTATTTGATCAAGGCTCATGTAACAACGTTTACAACATCAATGCTTACATTGTCTTAGATTTTGCACCTGATATATCGCTGTTCAATGAACCTCTGAGAACCCCTAGCTGTTGTAAATACTAACTCTATCATCTTACACAAATATCAACGGATTCGCTCAGTATTTCAACTTCACAAATTTATTTGCCCTTTTGTGGGCCTATAATTAGAACAGTTGTGATACCAAGTGTTATTTTAAATAAACAATGTTTTGGTGTCAGAAACTGAGCGAGTACTGTTGCATCGAACGTTTAGTTTAATATTAGCAAAAATTGATTTAGTACTTTCATAGTTTTGTAAAATTAAAAATAATTGTGAATTTATTTACGTAACCTACTGAAACATGAGGCTACGAAAGTGTTGGGAGCAAACATGTGGGACCAAAACGTGCTTTTGTGATGAACCGAAGCAAATCTTAAAATATGCTGTATTATTGATTTGCATATATCATAGTTGCATCTTTAAATGGAAATATAATCAGACAACTAAAAATAATTATTCACAAAGATCATGTAATATAATAATGGTCATGCGTGAGATTTATAATCTTATCTAAAGAGTCCCCCACATATCTTTCCGACACCACATTCTAATGTATCTAGCATTCATTTAATGGTAAAACTTAATTTTTATGACATTAAAAAAGATAATTTATATCTACATGACCTTGATTTACATTAAGCACTAGCTCCTATTTCATCCTTAACGTTTCATCCTTGCTCCAGTACGAATTAATCTAACCCTCACAAAGTCCCAGGAATAAGATCAAATTAATAAGGAACACCCTAAAAAAGAACATCTATGGTTTTTGGCCCTGCGCCCAAAGCTTTTAAACCTGACAAGGAACATGGGTTCTGGTGGGGTTGCTCTGAGAGGGTTGCCCTGTCTAACTAAAGCCAATCACTAAGTTATTGCTAGCCTTTTTGGTAGTGTTTTTTGTCTCATCAAATATTTATAAGATTTTTTTTTTCTTGGGGGAATATTGGAAATGGCCTTGGATGTTCAGGGGCAATGTTTAGATTCTGAAATTAATAGATGAATAACATAAACTTACTTTGGGGTTATGTGTAGGAAATGGCCACATACAGTATAGGTTTATACAATGCTTCTCTAACGTTTATGAATTGATATTTCAATATTTGAATTAGGTAAATATTTTCCACAAGCTATAGTGACGCTCTTACAACTTTCAAATGTGAAAGCAGGACAGTTTTAGACATATTGAATGATACAACTCTACATTACAGAACAGGTCAAATATGTAGAGATTTATCTAACGACAATAATGGGTAAATCTAATGTCACACTGAGTAAACCACTTTGCCAAAGCAGTTCCTAATTATACAATTTATTTCTATCCGTAAGTTTATTTTATTTTCATTTTTTCCTTAAATCAGTTATCGTTCTTAGAGTGCGATAACATCGTTCAAACCATAGAATTATTCAAAAGATATTTTTTCCAAATGATAATAACAAAACAATAAATGGCGAACGTGTTATTTTTAAAGGTAGTCCGAGAGCAATTGTCAATTTATCATTTTTTGGTTTTTGTTTTGAATTCGAGTTCTATGATACAAAACGGCATATACACTGTACAAATGTACGTGTACAATCCACTTAAATTGAATTGTTGTCCATAATGTTAACACCTCGTATTTCCTTGTAATGTCACATTCTATTGATAAACAGTATGTTACTTTAGGAACACATATTAATAGAAACATGATAAACAAATACTAATTGCTTATGCATAAAAATGGTTTCATGACTGCACAATTACGTTCCTCGTAGGTAGACCAGGGTAGCTTAAAATTGAATCGAGCACATATTTAAAATAAAGATTATTGATATAATTATATGTAATCATCTTTATCCTTCATAGATTCTGTTTTTTTTTGCTGCCAGATAGTTTTTGATAGCAATGACAACTCGATTTCAAAATAAGCGTCACTTTGATGATGCAATGGTATTAATATACATATAGGAATTCATGTTTGTATTTATGGCGCATTCATCTATTTGAATATGACATTGCCGGTTGGAAGAAGCCAAATGTAATTTCGAAGCAATCATTATTCATAATGCATTAAAATTACTACATAGAATAGCATCACAAGCAGAATTGAAATGAAATTACCACTTATTACTTTTGTTCCCCTGAAACCGGGCACACAACAATCAAGAAGGAAAAGGCCTTTTGCACTTCATCAAATATTCCAATTAAAATAATGATACGTTACTCCTTTTGAATAGTGTATTTCAACTCGAGGAAACTGAAATTAGAACCAATGCCAAAATGGTCAGATGTACCCCGGTAGTGATGCATTTAGTGTTTATTAAACCAATGGTGTGAGATTTTTATAAACATTCGATTTCTGAGAATAGGAAGTTAATTTTGTCCTCAGTTTCAATGGAAACTTAATTTATCGCAGGTCAGTCAACAATTGTTATGGCCATATTTATCCATTTTGAATGTCACTTACGCTTGCAAATATACAGTTAAAACCACTTACAATTTGACTATGGTAAGCAAAATTATTCGTATTCGTTTATTCGTTTGTTCGTATTCGTTTATTCGTTTATTCGTTTCTCGTTTATTCGTATGCTTTCGTTTATTCGTAAGCCTTCGTTTATTCGTAAGCTATCGTAAGCTATCGTAAGCAATCGTTTATTCGTAAGCTATCGTAAGCTATCGTTTATTCGTAAGCTATCGTAAGCTATCGTTTATTCGTATGCATTCGGCTATTTGTTTATCTACTACTTATTCATTATTAAGATATTCATAATCTAGCACATGATTCTGTAGTATTAATAAATGACCACTTGCTTTTCCTTATATACCCCTCATATCGTTTAATTGTATGCAATCGTTTATTCGTAAGCTATCGTAAGCTATCGTAAGCTATCGTAAGCTATCGTTTATTCGTAAGCTATCGTAAGCTCACCGTCAAAAGAAAGTATAATTTGTTTCAAGCATATATTTTTAATAATAGATAATAATTGGATTCTACTGAATTTTACAAAGTATTATCTATTCTTTAATCTAATGAATTGTTTTTCAAAGTTATAATAATCAGTGGTTAAGGATCACGGACTAGTTGAGATAAGAACCCTCAAATTTTAAGTTGAAACTTAGGGTAGTAAAAGCATTTTCATCGATATACTGAGGTTATATAATGAGATGTCGTTAGTTTATCGTATGTAATCTGTAGCAATGACTCAAACTCCTACGGGACGATATACAGTGGCGCGCGGTCCTAACTTCTCGATTTCTCTAACGTTTCGCGTTTAGCATTTAACGTTTAAGGGTTTGCAAAATCAGAATAAAGGGTTTAACGTTTAGCGTTAAACGTTTAGCGTTTACAGTTTAACGTTTATCGGACTGGTGTTTGGGTAAGATGTTTGTGCCGCTTCGACCGCTGCACGGCGAAACCAGTTTTGCAGGAGTAGCATCTGGATCCAATTATTCTGATTCGTCGTTCTATGCGAAAAGTTCTAGATATTCGTAATCTTATAGTCTTATACAATATAATAAAAACATATATAGTCACCATTCCAGAACTCTTCCTTATGCTCATACTCAAAATATTTTCAGTCGATATTGTTTCATCTGAATTGACAGGAACACTCGATTTATCAGATAAACCGAAACCTCCGGTTTTGGAGCATGTTAATTAGAATTGAAGAGTATCTCACAAGCTGTTTCTCACAAAAGGTGTTCACCAGTAAATCCCAGTTGGCTTGGAGATTTTCGTTCTAGCTTGGAGTTCTTAGCAGTGTTAGGAACACCTTTCTGATAATGTTTCTATATTTTGAAAACTAATGAGAAAAACATGATTGAAAATTGATTGTTGTTCCTTGCAATTGTATTTGAACCTGTTATTTGCTTTTATTGATAGGTTATTTAGTTATATTCAACAGTTATTTTTATTGGAAAAGGTGCTCATTCTCTGCTCTTAGCTGGCTAGAAAAGGACGAGGAGCTCAGCTGTCATGGAAAATATGAACACTTTTTTTGCAAAATACTAATGTTAAAAAAGGAGTATTTTGTTGTTTTAGTATTAGTAAATTTGTTTTTAATATGATTTAACAGCTTTTTAGAAAACGGATCTTGGGGTGCCCTTCGGAATTGCATGAAAACCATAGAAGTATGTTTTATTTATCGTGTTAGAATTGTTTTCGATGTATAATTGCAAGCATGCGATTTGGAACATAGATCAGAGTCAGAACAAAAGCAATAATGTAAACGTACAGACAATACCTACATTTGGCTGTTTTTAAACATTGGTCGATATTTCTAATAATACCAGGAAAAAGAAAGCATTACGAATGACTTGGATTGTTTTAAAGAACGGTCGAGTTCATAAGCCAAATCATATAAATACAGTTCGTTAACACGTCTATGCAAGGTAAAATTCAAATTCTGCCAATAACAAAAAAATAATTTTCGGAAACGAAACACGACAATTCCTAATGTTGTGTTAATCAAATCAATGCTCGGACATTGTCGTTGATGTATTTTCCACGAATTCAGGTTGCAAAGTGTTTCATAAAGCGTTTTATAGTCGTGGAGGCTATCGTTTGATAATAATTATGCCATATAGCCACATTGGAAAAGAAATATGATATGTCTTGTGTTAAGTAATATAACAATGGTAACTTATGTAATGGCACCCTGAAGAACTACATGTACAGTAGTCTATACATTAGGAAATATAAACAGGGATGTTATATCGTATTTTCAAAGAAAACAAACATACGTATTATTGTGGATGGCTCCGTACATATATTCCTTGTTTCATATTCTGTTTCTTATGATGTAATGATACAGAAATATAAAATATGAATAGATTTTATCAATTATGAACCTTTTATATGATATGATTTTATTAGTGAAACCATTTTTTTTCATAGTATTGGCATAGCTGTAAAATGTTCAGAGTGAAGAAATTTGCTTTTTTTAAATTTGAAATTTTGCTCGAAATTACCTCCAAAGTATTGACACGAACGACATTTGCTGTAATTGTTGTGCTTTACGTGATAAATATACCTTTCTTATTCTGGGCAGTGTAGGTTAGGAGTGGGGAGAGATATAGTCATAAAGGTTTCTTCCCTCACGGTTAGTCCCAGATGTCGGCAATTTACCATATGATATATATTGGGAAAATGGGAAATTGCAGATGGCTACCATATACAGACATTTTATCTAATAATAGCTGTCAAATTTAGACATTGGTTTATTCACAATGTGGTTTTTAATGCTGCTATCCTCTTACTGGAATATATTCTTGGCTTAACTGACGTCAGGACTGAGAACTATGGGTTTGGGCAGTGACATCAGACATATGACAGATAATTATTAACAATTGAAGGGTTCCTGGCGTTAGGATGCCAACTTAAAAGGCAGTTTGTTTATTGGTTTTCGAAATTGTGATACACTGGCCTTAAGCAATATCACTAATAATGAAACGTTCAGAAGCATATTTGATTTATAACTTAAAATGTGACTTCGTTTTATGAATCTTAAGAAATCATTACCCACTCTCCTCTCTAAAAAAACATATTTTAGTTACACAATACACGGAAGTCCTCAATATTTGATACAGACAAGTAACCGTTGCCTAATCCATTTATCTATGAACCAACTTCATTTGATTATGTTGATATGTACCCTACGGGCTGACTTGATATATATTTCGGATTTCTGTATAATCTACTTGTTGGCATTGGTATCAACGTTTAGAAAAACATTTTTTAAAATATTGTATTTAACTTTATTCACTGTATTATACATAGTCTCATAAAAGCTTATTTTGAAACACTGTTAGATTTTCCCGTTTGAACAGACTGTGCAAGGATCATATTTTTAATACTAATGTGCCTATTTGTCATTTGAATATGAATGGAATTGTGTTAAACCTTATTCAATATTCATACAAATTTCAAAGTACTATGAAAAATCATTGATTTGATTTAATCCATCAACGAACGGATTGCCTTGTAAGTGTTTTAAAGGCAATGTCATATTCATATAAACCTAATTATGTGCATCTTACTCGACAAAACGTCCAAAAAAGTCGAGAGGACGATCTGATGTGGGACCATATGGTATTTTTCCGGTTTCCTTATTCGTCGCCGACATAGAACCAATATCGGCGTCACGAACAAGCCAGACGTAAAATGTAAGTTGGTCGTACATCGGGACATAAAAGGACGTTCAAACAAATGCTCAGATGGTGTGGAAAAAGTTACGTCCGTAAGCGACGGTTTGCCGTGTTGGGTAGTATGATTTTTGTTCATTATCACACGTATCCATTGCAAAAATAGCATGAAAACTCAGTAACGCAAATTTCCATGTTGTACGTCCCCATTACAGGAAACAGTATTTTTATAATCACAAAGATGCAATAATATATCTTACGAAAACACGCTTATAAATCATTATCTATTAAACTGTCAGTAGCTACTTAAAGATCAGACGAAAGAATAACATGAAATACTTGAAAATTTGCTGTCTTAATTCCTGGCTACATTTGAAGCTGTATCTTGCTTTTTCTTCCTTCAAACCTGCTCCCAATGTATTTCATTATAAAACCAGACACATGGAGCGGTTATAGTTGTTTTTTGAGTTTCCGATAAGGAATACATTGGAATAATTGGATAATTGGAATACAGGTTTGTTAGGTGGAAAATAAAACAATAAATGGCTTCCAATGTGGCCAGGTCCTTATAGTTTTGTGGAGATCCTTTTAAACTCATCTATTTAGATAAGATTCTTTTTAAACACATCAATATACTGAGCAAAAGAAAAATAGCTTTATTATGTTACTGGGAAAGTTTTTGATAAAACTGACACAATTAGGTTCGGTGTTCATTCATTATAAATGATGCTTTAATTCATAAACCTAAAATTACGTTTATCGTCATGGAATCAGCTAAAGCACATAAATTGTATGTTATGATAGGAGAGTGCTATGGTAGTACAGACACAACTCATATACAGTTGTTAGGACATGGAGTATCAGGGCTAACACAGCGAGAAAATCTTGTATCATTGCCAACTATTTTGTTTCAAATTTCAATTATGGAACACGCGTTTACCCCATTTACTACATCCGTCAATTGTTGCGAACATTAATTTAATAGTTATAATTTGAATATTTTGGGTCACTTGTTATATGAGCTTCTGAATATGTATAATTTTTGAATTTAATGTTTATGGTTTTATCATGGTCCAGTCAAAATAATAAAACCGAGATATATTGTAGAAAATAAAGGTGACATTTGATGACATTTGAATGAACGGTTGTCATTTTAAACTTTACGTACAAGTTGGGGTTTGCCTCACATTATGAAATACAAACCATATTCGTAACGGAGTTAGACCCACTTAAAGCACTTAAAAATGGTAACGTAAAAAACTATTTTTCGAGATGCCAGTCAGATACTGCATTTACCACTTGAATGAACATTGCGTGCATTTTGGGCTAGCATATGAGAAAATGTATTAATTTAGCGGGTGACAAAAATAAAGTCATATTGCATTACGCATTGGTACATGCCCTTTAATTGCACTTGACTCTCTGTAATATACCCCAACCCACCACTCCAAAGACATCGATTGAAACATTTCTTGAAAAATAGGCAATAGAGCTCTTTAGCATGTTTGGTTTTACAAAAGACGATCATAGTTTCCAAATCGCAGATATTTTCCTATCAACATCGAGCGTTCAGATCAAAGATCAGCAGCATTTGTGATTTGAATGTGGCTTTCTATCTAACTAATTTATCGTATAAAATTGATTTGAATTTTCCCCATGCTTAGTTACCAAAACGCATATATTACTAATTACTAATGTTTGGCAAAATAATCGATGCTAAATGGTTTTTTTACAAGGACCATTATATCTTATGTTACCAAATGGAGAACATTTTGACCAGAGCGATTTGGATAAGATAGATATACTTCAAATAACTCGTTTTGTGTTCTTTTGAGCTCTGGATTTCGTCAAAGTGCAAGGTCTATGTGATGATGACATGCTTAAGTGTTGATTAGCGACGAAAATGCTTTAGGTATGTCAATACAGCATGGTTGAGCCTACCCTAATAAAAAAACGTCAGTTTAATATTCGAAACCATGATTCTTTGAGTACAATGACGGGGGAGATGCTATCGACACTATCGTTCATTTTCAATGGGATTTCCAAAGGTTTATGCCAAATAATTCATAAATATACTTGGAGGTTTGTACACAGTGGTTTGTATTTTTCGTATTTTAAAGTTTTTTTTCTGAATTGATATATGATAATTGCTTTGTAGTTTTTTTCATAACACACAATGAGAAGATATTTGTGAAAATTGAATAAAACTGCTACTATTTTAGGCAAAATGTCATAAATTGCAGCTGATATATGATTTACTCTTTACAATGTATGTGTTTTGGCTTACTTTTTATGACCATGCTTGCTATAAGATATGGATTTGATATCATTATTATAATGCATAAACTATTTTTACATCTTTAAGCTACATGTTATAATAAATTACTAAATATTTGGATGCATTATCAGTCATTGTTTATATATATATATATATATATTTGCTGTGGTATTTAGCAATATTTAAAACCGAAAAAAAGAAAGATTCCCTTTTAAAAAAGGTTTTCTTACAAGCTTTCGGTGAAATAATGTTTCAATTAAATAACCTTTTTATTATATTCAGTGATATAAATCTTGGAAGATATATTTTACATAATCTGTGAGATGTAATTTCTGAGCAATGTTGATAATTTATAATGCATCCCAATTATTAATTGAAGAAATGATGTTTCATGGAAATGACGATTTCAAAAAGGGTTTCCTTGAAGCCGGACGCATAACAATCAAGAAGGAAAAACTATTTGCACTTCATCAAATATTACAATTAAAAATAATAAGGCATTAATCCTTCTGAATAGTCTATTTCATCTCTGGGAAACTTAAATTAAGCCAAAACCAAAGTGATAAACATATTGAACGCAAGACAGTAGTTAAATATTTTGTGTTAATTAAATCAATGGTGTGACATTTTCATAACCATTATAATTCTGGGAATAGGAAGTTAATTTTGTCAATAATTGCAATGGAATCTTAATTTTTTGCAGGTCAGGCAGTGATTGCTATGGCCATATTTATTTATTTTGAATTGTTAAATGAGCGGTTAACTTCCGCTTGCTTAAGTATGCATATCTTTTTTTTCTCAAAAAGAAAATGGTCTTAATATACGAAGAGTCTTTCTGACCCCCCCCAAAAAAAAAACAAAAATAAATAAATAAAATAAAAATACATACTAAAAAAGAAAATAGATAAAACACTAAATGTGATGTTGCAGCATATTCTGCACTTATTTATACATCACACTACATTGTACTTGCAAGTTTGTTACGAATATATGTTATTTAACTTTGAAACACAAATTTAACATATTCATCTGTTGTTTTACATTCCAATCAACCATTATCATATAAATATTGCAATTTTTTTTTAAAAAATCAAATTTTTCTAGTGACCTCTAACAGGAAATCAACAGCAGGCATCGGTTAATCAGAATTTTTTAGAATATCCTATCAGATTTCCGAAATATTTGTATAGAGCATGTTATTTAGACTTCAATATAAAGTAAGCAAAAATGCAATAAGATTTGTGTAAAAGGACAAACAATATGAGGCATATACACTGTTTATCATCTATTAGCATAGCCTGTTCGAGGTTCAATTTAACTTCAAATTATCATCCTATAAACCAATTGATCAGTAAATCCATATAAATGTACTAGATATTATTAAACAGTAGAGCTTATCGGTACAAACATCGGAAATTGTTGAACAAGTTATCAGATTAGCCTATATCAGAGAATACCACTGCAATAACTGTTTTTACCCCTTTTTTGCGATCCCTTCTTTTGACGTCAGATTGTGTCCAGACTAGTGATATCATTTTAACATCCAATGTGCAAAATAAAACATTATTTTGTATGAGACATTCTACGGCCTATTTAACAACGTCTTAAACCACGCCATGGATCTACCTTTGCGTCGTTATGACGTCATAATGTTTTGGCGTCAATGGCGCTTTTTGACAGTTTGGTTAACGGAGCGAAGTTATTTCGCATCGAAGACGTCGGGGCCTTAAACTTTATCATCATAACGTTTTAAATAAATTGATAAGGTTAAATATAGATGAAAAGATATGCGGAAATAGGTCAACATTTATGATAAAACCGGAAAAAAGAATCACGGATGAAGTTGGTTGACGGTCGAGTTTTTAGCAACATTTTATAAACACCGTTCGTTAACTTCTCCAAACAAGACAAAATTTAAATTCTGCCAATGACAAATTAATTAGATTTTCGGAAACGAAAGGCGACAACTCCAAATTTTGTGTTAATCAAATCAATGCTTGGACATCGCCGTTAAAGTATTTTCCACGAACTCAAGGTTGTTAAGTTTTTTATCCAAATTTTGCATATTTGTCGCGGAGGCTATTGTATAAAATAGATATATGCCATTTAGCCACGTTGGAGAGAAAATATGATATGGGTTAAGTACTATACAATGGTAGGTAACATATGTAATGTCACCCTAATGTTACCTTTAAGAAATAGATTTTTTAATAAGAATATTTAGAAAATATAATCAGGGATGTTCTATCGCATATTCGACGAAACAAAACTTAGTAATGTACATGGATCAACACATAAATGTCTCACATTCTGTTTATAATTATTTAATCAAAACATAAGAGGTGTATACATAATTGAAAGTATAAAGTATTAAATATGATATGATTGATGTTTGTTAAAGGAAAGTTTTTAGTAACATTGTTGTCAGTTTTTAACAGTATTTGAATGTAATATTTAGTAGGCATTCTCTCATTTGTAATGTTCTAAATATCTTGTAACTGCTGAAAAGACAGTATCCTTCATTTTTGTAGAACTATACCTCTCAATCTTCTGGACGGGGAAGAATATATATAGTCATAACAGGATCGTCCCCTTTTTTATTAGTGTCGTATATCGGCAATATCAAACGACACACCATATATATACGTATTAAGGGAAATTATAGATGGCTTACATATACATACATTTTATTTAATAATAACAGTCAAATTTGGTCATTGGTCTATTCACAATGTGGCTTTAAATGTGGTTGTCCTCGTTCGGGAATATATTGTAAGATTAACTGACGTCAGGGGCTGAGTTATGGGTTTGGTCAGTGACATCAGAGATATGCCAGATCATTATTATCAATTGAAGAGTTCCGCGCATAAAGTTTTGAACTCAAAAGAGTACATTTATATTTTTTGGCGGCATTGCCATGGCACCATATAGCAAACATACTTCATCTTTAAATATCATAACATTTGGTGGTGCAAAAATAGAATCATCTTAATGATTGACAACTCATAATCAATTTGGACTCACATTATTTCAAAATAGGAAAAATCACCCTGTAAAACCCAAATGCACGGAAGCATTCAATTGGATACAGACAAGTAACTTTTGCCTAATTCCATCATCTTTTCATTTGATGATGTTAACATGTACCCTACGGTCTGACTTGTGATATATATTGGGTTTCTTTGTAATCTAATTATTGACATTTGTATCGAATTTGGTTCCAGAAACATGTCAAATTGGTTGTCTTGTGCATTTAGCTTTCAATTTAAGTTTACTGCCCCATAGGTGCCTATGTTTTAACGATATATAGCCGCGTTCACGCAAATAAGCTCATGAATAATGCTGAAAAAAAAAAACGATTTGTACATGAACAGAAGGGATGAATCACTATGTTTTTCTACAAAAAAGAGCTTTTGGTATTCCAGCTTTAATTTACGATTGATAAATGCATAGAATCTATGTGTCAAATCTTCATTTATATATTCACAACACAGTACTGATACAATATTTAAACAGAATTAGAAAATTCTTTATAAATTAGGTCAATTAGATTATTATATCAATCAATAGACTGACTGTGTTAATGTAGAATTTTCCCTATTTGGTATGAGCTCATTT
>LQRL01091987.1:0-10979 GCA_001703475.1 Hydroides elegans | reverse complement strand
TGGCACAAGTTGTATATTTAAGCACCTTTTTGGATGGAAACTTTCTGTCCCATGTTGTCAATTTTGGAAACTTTATGGCCGGAAACTTTTTGGGCGGAAATTTTTTGGGCGGATACCGTATATATCATAGGCTACAAAGGTAACAGGAAAATGATTACTTAACATATTAACGTCCTTTCGTTTGTGGATATATGTACGAAATACTATTGTAATCTTATACTAAATGCTTGCAATGATAAAGCAAAAGTGTCTATAGGTTGAGAAATAATCATTTTTTCATACTGTAAATAATGAATTACATGTATAACCTCATTTTAACGCATGCATTACGGGTTGGCCAGCTGCTAAAGAAACTGAAAACAGTTTATTTTTCGTTTCCAATAAGAAAAGTTTATTATTAAGCCTTAAGGTTTTAAAATCAAAGTAAACATTGTATTCATACATGTACATGTCTATGCTTCTTTGATTACCCATACATTGTACCACGTAACAAATTAACTCATTTTAAACCGCTAAAGCTCTATCTATATTAACCTGTGGCTACATTGAGGCGATAGAGGCCCAAATAGCTGTCGGCGACGACTAGATACTTGTCTCGATCGAAGCGCATTCCCAACGGTCGACCACAATGGGGCTCGTCTGCGTGCGTTCCTGCAATATATAAGAGAGTCATGACTGTTTATTTGTTATATAAAATGAATGTTAATACATGTAGAAGTCTATGCAACTTGTTTAGTGAGAGGGCTTCGGGGCAAGGGCGACCGCCTATTGGAGCCTCGGATGTAGCTTCGGTAAAAACAAGTTTTGTTATTTTGTTTTGCTTAGCATAATTAACCGACAAATTAAAGGAGTGCCTTGAGTGAGGGGGATTTTTTTCGATTTTCTTAAACAAACTGATATTGGAAAAACTGTACAAAATACTTGCGTGTTGAAGTATCTTTTTTTTCTTCAAAAATTTGCAAAAGCATCAATTAAAATTTTAAATGTTAAGAGATAAGAATACTTTTACATGTATATCTTTTTGTCACTTTAGGTTGAATGTATATAATTTTCTTGTATTCGCTTTAAGCAACCCTATATTTGTTTTAATATATAACTTTACCTAATGAAAAATCTCAAAATGCTTAAAGATGTGTTGTATTTATTTTCTGGGCTCTTGCTAGGCCTTAAATTCGCAAAAGTTGTGAAAGCCTGCAAGTTTTCTTCCGCATTTTCCACTTTTCTTTCGCAAATGTTGAAATTGCATCCATTACTTTCAACCATATATTGCTTTGCAAATGTTGCGAAATACCTCAAATTTGTGTTCGCATTTTCCGAAATAAATTCGCATTTTGCAAAGATGCGAACGGCTAGCGCGAGCCTAGTTTTTGCATATTCGGGAAAACCAAAGAATAATACATATTTCTTGTTTACATATTAATCGTTTTCAAACGTTTATGATTGGATTACCGCCAATTCGATAACATTTTTATATTACTCATTATTACTCTGCCATTTAACTTCCTGGACGCAAAATTGTGTCACTCCTAAAAACTAAAAATATATAGAGGTCTTTTAAATGACCAGAATTATTTTTAAATATGAAATCAGAGCTTTGAAACCGACCGATATTTATAGAAAACTATTCTGCGATGCATCTCAATTCCCTCATTAAGAGCAACAATATACAATCGCAAAATATATTCGACAACATGCATCCGAAATAAGACTCTACAACAACCAACGTGAACCATGAATAAACCATTTGAAGTATAATATGACTTTATATTTTAGTTAAAACTATAACAATCAGAACGTTGAAACAGACCGATATTTAGAGAAACCATTCTGCAATGCATCTCGATTGACCCCTTACACAGCTATAATAGACAAAGCAAAAACGATTCGACAAAAATGCATTCAAAATAAAACCCCAGAACCAGCGACGTGTACAGCCGATAAACGATATGAAGTGGAAGAGGCCCTTATAAACCCGTCAAAAAAAAAGAAACTTATATTTTTTTTTTCAAAATATTTTTTTTAACTTTCTCGATTCGTACAACAATGAAATTTTGCATAGGTTCATTTCAACCATTTGGTAACATGAAGGTGAAGTTTGAGTATTATTGTTGCTGTTACAATGCCCACAATGTGTCAAAGCATGGACCGGGGTATGCAAAATTCCATGCAGAATCAATCGACATTCCCGTTTTGTGTCTTGGCTCCATCAAACTAAATGTTAATCTTCGATCTTTTTTACGAAAAGGTAATTTTAACTGCTATTCATAATTAAAATTAACAATTATTGGACATGGTCCAACATATATTCGCTTATGTTAAATGCGCCAGCTACCTGGTTTTCGATGAAATCGTTCTGACGGTTTCTTGTAAAACTCCTTATTTCTCTGCAATATGATTTTATCTTTATTCGTTTCGGATCAAAAAGTAATGATTTGTCATAAATTGATACTTGACCATCAGACTTACATGAAATTTCGAAACACACAGGTGTAAATGAGAAAATTCTAAAGACTTAAGTATATCACTTCAAGCATACACTGCATGACTGGACATCGATTCTGGGTGGAATTTTGCATACCCCCACTCACTTCTTTCACACATTGTAGGAAAATGGTAAACCATAGCAATATTCTAAATTAATATTTGTGTAAACAAATGGTTGAACTATATGTATGTAAAATCTTATTTTAGCAAAATTGTTATAAGTTGATTAAAAATCGGTCTGGAAAAATATAAGTTACTTTTTTTTGACGGGTATACTTTAGTCAAAACTATATGCATTAATAAACGCATGAGATACAGTAGAGCCTCGTTAACTCGAGGTCCTCGTGACTACAGATTAGCCTCGAGTAACCAGTGAATTCGAGTTAACCGTGTTTGTATAAGACTTATATATGAGAAATGAGATTTTTAAATCGCCTCGAGTTAAAGGGTTATTCGAGTTAACCGTGCTTAAGATAACGAGGTGTTACTGTAATTTGAGTGTTTACCACAAGGGGGCGTTCCGAATGCGGAGAGCGTGCGTTTATGATATGAAGTATAATATGCTCTCATAATTTAGTTACAACTTAATCTATATAAACAAATAAATGAGATAATCTAAGATTTACCACAAGGGGGCGTTCCGAATGCGGCGAGCGTGCGTATAACGCCCTCGTCAATGTGCACCACTCGTCCATCTGCAGTGGTTGTGTAGATGTGGCCTGAAATGATAAAGTATACTGAGCATCAAATATTGCGTACATAATTTTGATTATGTCTCCAATTTTGTGAGCAGATATATGATTTTGAAACAAACGGATTATGGAGGCAAAATATATTGTTATTATATTCTGAAATGTTCAAATCAATTGAAAAATATCTATAACAATATATGTGCCGTTAATTACAGTGGAAAACCAATTCCCGATATCTAAAATCGCTTCAACTCGGCATGTATTAAGATATATATGCTTGAGATAATTTCTTTTTTTTTTTCAAAAAACGTTGCTTAGTATTTGTCTCTCTCGTAGTCTTTTCCGCAACCGATAAATATAAAGTTAATTTATTTGGTGTCATTCATTTAGTGTCTATCTAGAGCTACTAATTTTAATGACTTAAGCGAATTCACTTCAACTTCCATAGATCTAACCTTTCTGACTAAGTTGTTCATAATTTTACAGGGTTAAATTGTAGGACTTGCATCATGCATTGCATAAGTCTATTGCACACAATTCGTCGGTCGATATATTTGACGCATAACCCTTTTTAAACAATTACCTTGATCATACACGATAGATTCTGGCCCTAACACTTGGTGATGAAAAAGCTTTTGCAATTTATGCAACTCGAAATTTTCGGCCAAAGCACCTGTCCATTCTGGAGGCTCTGGTAAACTGGTAAAAAAGTAACTTTCGTTTTAAAAAAACATATTATGGCAAATTAACAAACATTAATACGTTTAAAAAATATATCCTTACAACATAATTCAGAATTTCACATAAAAATATCCAGATGATATTATAATCACGATTACAATGATAGCTTTGAAATAGTTGAAACAAATAAAACATATATACTTTAGATGATTGATAACTTACTTAGAACCGAAATCAATATTTAAATTAAAACACATAAATGCAAAATGAGATTCGTAAAACTGCGACAATACTCGACTTGAAATTAAATCACTGTTAATTCAGAACTTCATAGATTTGTTTATGTATTGTATTGCACCAATGAATCACGCACTTTTCTTTCTTTTTAGGTTTTTTTTTAAAATTTATTTAACGTTTCAAACGACATTTAAACAATTATAAAATCAATAACAAATAATGCGAGTCTAAGAGACTTACTTGATTTCTAAGACTTCAAATGGCGCCGGAACAAAGATAAGCACATATGCGACATAGAGGAAAGGTGAAAGCAGGAGTGTCACAAACGTGTATCCGAATACTGTCCAGCTGGAAAGAATATAGAATTGAAACAATCATTGAGTATATGATTCTGCATGCATTTATGAAACGATTATTGACCATTTCTTTTCCTGGACATCTGACGAAATTGTCCTTTCTTCCATTAGTAGGGCTCGTGTATATCGACGTTCTCGTGAATCGAATATAAAGAAAACAATATGCTCCTTAAAACAAATATCGCATCAATGACTATACAATTCTTTATATAAATAACTGTATGCAAATACATATTTATGTATAAGGGCGCTAAGAAATATCAATAAAATGACTTACCGTAATTACCAATAGAAACAATATCAAAACTCACCCTGCTGTTTTAGCTGTTGGTTCAACGTTTTCATATGAAGTCCTCACATTCTCCTCGTACTTTTTCCGCTGCCGCACATTTCGGTCGTCCATTGTTTTATCTTTAGCTAGCAATTTGATGCATCCACTGAGCACTTAAAAATGAAGTGTTTTTAATTTTTAGTAACTTATATAATTTATCTTATATTTTGATTAACTTTTATTTTTTAGTACATTGTATTTTATATTGATCGTATATTATTCATATTTTATTTTATATTAATCACTATTTTGTTCATATGTTCGTGATTCGATCAAGTAAACATTTTAATTTGAGATAAAAAGGTTTAAAATGGTCACCGGCGTGGTATTTAAAGGACAAATTTATTGCAATAGAGTTTACACTCAAGGCTCGAAATATAATTTGTAATTTTGTGAATATGTATCTTTAATGATGTTTCAATCTAAAGCATATTTAGATTCGAATGTCATGGACCACCGATGTAATCATCAATATTGTCAGCAACCCTCTCATGCAGTTTTTTTTCTTAAATCTTTCTTAAAACTATGTAAAGTAAATGGTGGACTTAGGGCCTGGCTACATTGGAAGCTTTTACTTGCTTTTATTTCCTAACAAACCTGTCTTCCAATGTATTCCTTATGGGAAACCAAAAACAGCGAGCTGTTGGGTAGCTTTTACTCGCTTTTTTTGTTTTCCATAAGGAATACATTGGAAGACAGGTTTGTTAGGAAATAAAAGCAAGAAAAAGCTTCCAATATGCCAGGCCCTTAGACGTTTTCAGCCCCGAATCTGGTCCAATTCTCAATATAGGGCATATTTAGGAAATAGGTAGATTCTTGCAAATCGGAATGTTATTGCAGCAAGACGGGTTTCATAAAGTTTATCATTAGTATAACAAAAATACACTCCATTTTTTAACAACCGCTCAAAAACGATGGTATTTGTTTTCGAACGCACAATAGTTATGTTAGATTCGAACACTGCAAAATGTCAGGAAAAGGGACGACTATAAATAGCATCTATATCCTGTTCTTAGTTTCTTACATTTAATTCATAAAATATGTTGCATTCATTTTTTTCATTTTCTATTTCATTTATTCAATGCCTTTAATTTTCAATTAAAGCATCAAAGTTCAAAGTTTAGATGATTGATGAAATCATTTGATCTTTGAATTTGTTCTGAGCATTTTTTTCCTTAACAAATGTGTTTAACATATGTGTTTTCCATGTGTTTAAGAACATTTTCCTTATTTTTCGAAGCTTATACATACATGTTTATATATACTGAAACAACTAACTTATTTCCCTTGTTTCCCTAAGAATCAAATGTAGCTAATGCAACCTTAACTGATTAGGGCTACCTGATCTAAAAAGACCGCTTTATATGAAAAAAAGAGAAAAATTCTAAAGAAAATGGATTGACGACAAAAAATATTCTAACTCCTTTCTCTCTAAAAAGAAAACGGGGTATTTCAGCTATTAAACTCAAAAGGGTGATTCGATTGTCTCAATGACATATTTATGATCAAATCTGAAGCAAGCTATTTGTGTCCTCATTTATGACCTTTCGCTGTGCCGTCATATATACCTCTGAATTTCATATCGTTTGCGTTCCATTTCTTGTTGATATTTAAATCATTAAGTTCCATTATGTTTTGCAATGCTCTCGATGCGATGATTATAAACTTTATTTTTATAGCTTGCATCATAATGCGCTACTGTCTAGTGTCTTTTATCAGTGTTTATAGAACCCTATGCATTTTACAAATGTACAAAATCCTTATTTTGTTGTAAAGATACTCACAAAAATAGAGTATTTAAGAAAAGTCAAATGAAAGATCCAAACTTATTTAAATGATTTGTAGATTTTAGTAATAATTTAACTTTGTTATTCGTTATTTGTATGAATAAATTTATCTAATTTATAAATTTATATAAAGGCATAATGAAACTGCTTTTGAAAAGCAATACTTTTGGCCACTAGCGTTTCTGTCGCTTGTATGCGATTTCACTATTTGAGCTTTTCTGCTGTAATATTATGGGAATACCTTATGAAGGTTCAATATTGTTAGGTGTTTATTGCACGAAGGGGTCAAATTGGATGCATCGAAGCCGAAGGCTGAGTGCATCCAATTTGACCCCTGATTGCAATAAACACCTAACAATATTGAATCTGAATATTGTATTCCCTTTATTACGTGGAATAACAAAGAAAATCGTTACTGAACAAATCTTTTTCTTTGCCATGTCATAGTGGGCGATAATATAATATGTTTAATAATATTGACAATCCGGTGGATTATAAAATCTTAAGCTTATACATCATCTAGGATAACAAAATAATTTATGTTAAATCAATTATTTAAACATTATTTCTTGTTTATGATGTTTTATTATGAAAAATTGATTTCGGAAGTGCAATCGGAAAATAGTCCGGGTGCAAAACACAGAAATATTGCATCATATCTTTTACTTATCATTTCTTTAAGCGATGCACCCTGACCATGTAATAATATACTTTATTTCATGCTTGACGCTGTTTTTATAAAGAAAACATAAGATGCGTCACAGGGCTTTCCACTTGCCGTATTTTTACGATGACGCAATAATTACGTCACAATGCAAATTCTCATGCGTAAGCGCATCTATTGCGTAATTTTTATTCATAACGTTACCCTCCCGGGTGGCATGTCGTTGGACGCTTTAAGTCAAGAAAATCCATTTTTTTTTGTTTTGAACAAACCGCCCGGGAGTGACCTCAGGCTTCGCCTTCGGTCCTTCCCAGACAGTCTCCCTCGGGGCAAATATTTTACGGTATTTTCCTGAAAACATGAAGTATTATTATAGTAGGATACTGTTTATCATATTGATATATGTTATATCAAGTTCATATAGAATATTTTATAAACACTATATTTACCTGCTATTTACGTATGAAATATTATTCTTATCAATTCTTTTGATTAGTTCGATGCGAGATCTAATAGACGCCTATGTTTATGGACCTAAATTCATTTTAGGAGCAATATATAACAACGTACAAACAAAACAATATTTTGATTTTATGGAACTATATCATGAAACTACAAGGTTTTCGTCCTTAAGAAAATGACTTTTATTCTGGCTATTGTGCTATAACTTGTTTAAAATGTCAATCGAAACATTTTTGAATATTGAGGTTATAATAAACTCTTCGAGAGTCAACTTGTATAGAAAATTAGATTAATTGCAGTGTATAAAGAAGATTACATTTTGTATAGTAAGCCATTTTGTCATTGTAGCTTTCGCTATGTCTTAATGAATCTAATCAAATCGAATAACGGACATGAACCCTATTAAGGACCCCCTCTGGAAGCAAGGTAGAATTTGTGAAACATGAAAAGCCAAGTTCGGCCAACTTCCTGTGACCCTATTAGTCCTAAACTGTCAAAAAGGCACATATACACAACAGGACCTTTCATTTGAGCTTTGTGCACATTCTTTCCACTGCTTGCTTACCTACTTCAGATCGCGTCTGATATTGCAGATCTGTACTTTACCAGGGTTCGTCCAAGTGAGGCTAGGCGACGCGTTTAAAGACCCTTCAAATTTTGCCTATTTAACCGATGGGTTGGAAGATTTCTGGCCATCCAGACGATGCATTTTTAGATTACTAAAGGCTTTGTATAGGATTTGATTAGGTTTAATTTTAAGTGGTTATATCAAAGAAATATTTGACCGTTTTAACAACTTATCGTGTGAAGTTGATTAGGGAAACAGAGCCAGATGCATTGGATAGCGAGCATGACAATGCATAGATTTATTGCCCAGTGGGCTAACCTGTGGTGAGGCTTTTATTTCGAGAGATCATTGAAACATCTTTATATGTGTGAATAAAACACTGCAGTGTAGGTATTTAAATAGCCTCTATTTCGCTTGACCAATGAAATCGAACTCTTAATTTCAAAACATTTGAAAATCCGCTAAGGGTCTTTAAAACGCGCACCCACTATTTTGATGCGTTTTCTGTCCGCAGAGCGCGTATTATATTGTTCAGTTTTAAATTCACACTCACTCAAAAAAAAAACAATTCAGGGCTTTACCTTTACCGAAATTTGATGTTCGCGCTCGGGCGACTAACTCCAAAAAGTTAGTCGCCCGACCGAAAAGTTAGTCGCCCGGGTATTTCTTAGCCGATATACATGTCTCCATCCGTTACAACGAAATACCCTGGAAAAGCTCATTTTTAGAAAAAAAAACGCTGTTTTGGACATTTTGGCCCAATTCGGCCATTTTCGGTGGCCAAATCGGGCCAAAACTATCAAAAGGCACATCTACACGCCAAGACCTTTCATATGAGCCTAATCCCAGGTCTCTATAACCATTTGTTACAAAGAAACAGCCTGGAAAAGCTCATGTTTCGAAAAACCGCTGTTTTTTGACATTTTGGCCAAATTCGGCCATTTCTGGTGGTCGAATTTGCCTGAAACTGTCAAAAGAAGCATCTACATGCCAAGACCTTTCATATTAGCCTATTCCCAGGTCTCTACAACCATCCGTTACAAAGATTCATCCTGGAAAAGAATCGATGACGGACGGACAGGCGGACGGACACCCCGAATCTATAGGTCCCCAACCTTTGGGGTTTGGGCCTAATGAGGCCAGAATGCGAGCGCCGAAGGCGCGAGCGGTAATTCAAGTTTTTTTCTGAAGTTGAACTGATTTCTGCCTAAATTAATATTTAACCAGGGAATCATTTTTAAATGAGCCAAAAAGTCGCACGGTCGCTTAAGCGACCGTGCGACCGCCAAGGTAAAGCCCTGCCAGTTCAAAATAAACGGTTTATTTATAGAGCACGGAAATAATCCATCTACGAACCGGAAGTAAAGGTTTTCGAAAATCTTTCAGTATATTGATGGTCCCTCGGACGAACACCTGCTTCACGTCTGTTTTTGATGGTTCTCCTTGGGCTTTCACTTTTATCTCTTCCATACCGAATGTCTCTCTACCAACCGTTTTGACGATTGTAGTGAACGATTCGACTTTCCGGCTTATCGTACCTGCGAGTGCTGTTTCTAACACATTATCAGTTGGTTCTTCAAATGCTTTCCATGCGCTGTTATCATTCATACGTGGCCATTTCACTGTTTGCCTAGTTAGTACAGCCACTGGGATATTGCCTGCTGCTGCTGTAGCTGATGCGTTGACATTCTCAACTCTGTGGTGTTCTTCCTGGCAGTGAGTGTGAATCTCCTCCGTCTGACCAGAGAATCTCGTTGCAAAAGGTTTGCACTTGGTTCGCATATTCATCTTAGTTTGGTGATTTCGAGACCTGCGTTTTACATACTTTTCCGCCGCTGTTACACCTTGGTGATTTCAGACTTCGATAGCTTGTTGGTCTTGGTATAATCATAGTTCGTCGGGTATCCGTCCCTTTAGGCCTCTCATTCTCCTCCATCTCGGGCGACCTCGGGGGTATTTTTATCTTATCGAATTTTTGGGGAGACTATTCCGCATCGACCCGGGGTAAGTTAAAAAAAATCTTTGTCAAAGTATTTGTACATTATGGACACGAAATAAAGTTGACATCATATAGTTAGACATTGGGTGCATTTTTTTTGTTCAGAAGTTTCAGAAGTTTAAGAACTTTAAGAAACTTTGCTGCGGGTTTCCTTCACAGAGGACTCAGCGGAACGACGGTTGGTGTCTTTCCACGCCGTCAGATGTTTTTCCAAGCTGTCACCAGCCATTCACGGTCGTAATCAAGTTTTTCCCAGATGTCACTGGTCTCACCAGTTGGTCTCAAGTTAACTAATACAGAGCATATCTCGTCCTCAGTGATAAAGCGGACGTGTTTGACTGTTTCGAGATAGTTAATAAGGGGTGTACACCTATGTGCCTAATTTGAAACAGGCCCTAATTTGAAACACTTTTTAATAAAGTCGCTCCAGATCATCAAAATTAGGCCAAATTGATCTGAAAACATCAAATAAATATTGTAAAAATACAATTTATGAATATAAATTAAGAATTGATGACTTGTTCATGCATATTCCGTTTTAAAGAAAGAAACAAGTTTTTGATGTATGCCCTGATTATTTTGCGATTACTTAGCTGCACAGTAAAACTAAAGACATTTCAAACTAGAAATGTGTCCGTTGGAGCACGAATGGCCCGCTACTTATAAAGTTGAAGCGCCATTACTGGTGGGCTTTCTAGAAATTTCGCGGTATTCGAGA
>LQRL01091984.1:0-11174 GCA_001703475.1 Hydroides elegans | reverse complement strand
CACAATAATAAGAAGTTTTAAGCTCTGTCCAGAATGAGATTTTCGCCGGTAAATTTTCACGGTTAAATATTGACAACTTGAAAATATGATATGTAAATAAATATATTTTATATATTTTTTATTACTATATAAATCTTTGGTATATTGTTTATCATGTATGAATGTCTGGTTGTATAATACCTAATGGTTGCACAGATATTGCACAATTTGAGAACATGGCTGTGTTTTTTTTTCTCTTAAGGCCCTGCTTACATAAAATCGCTAGCAACGATTTTAGTGATTACATACACAATTTATCTTGATATTTCAATACTTTCCCATGCATTTTACAGTGCATTGATTGACACTTATCGCTACTTGCGACGAGAATCGCCAATTGCGACAATAATCGCGACTAGCGACGTGTCAAACAATCGGTCATTTCCTCAAAGAAAATATAGCATTTATTTAGGTCGGATTTGTAAATCTCTCAAATGTCATCACATATATTTGAAATCGCTAGGAGCGACGGGGGTTTTCCTTGAAATAATTTCAAAGTACTACAAAGAAAACAGTGAAAGTCGCAGGGGCGACGAGAATCGCTCATTGTATGTAAGCAGGGCCTAAGGTTCAATATCAAAGCAACCATGAGTCATAATTCAACCAAACTTTCTCGACTTTTAAATATTTTTGCGTGAACAGTTTAGGGCGACAAATTTATTCTATACAGGTCTTAAGGCACATCGAATCATGACGACATACTGGTTCTTGCTGCACTTTCAATTTGACAAAAAAACAGACTTCCTGTCCTTATAGGGGTAGGGAGAAGTTGTAAGGTTTAAGAACATACTTAAGTGGCAACCAATTCATTAAGTCATTTTACTCGTAATGTACACAATGGCTGCGAGTTAATTGCTTAAGTAGAACATAAGCTCTTTACGGATAAATCGAGGTGCCTGATATTCAGAGAGAACGCATATTTTGATTTCACCCTCACTAACAACTTTTGAATGTGACTATTCGAGCTTGAAGGGATGGCTAGAAATATCAAAAACAAAATTAATTACAGTTTTTATATATAGAAATGTTATATTTGTTCGAAATAAAAGTCAAAGCTCTAGGTTAATGATATAACAATCTAGATCGCAATTTCGTTTAATTAACATTAAATCATCGCACTTAAATTCACTCATCCATAACAAGAAAAATGCGTGCATGCAAATAGTCATACATGACTCAATTTCCGTTTTACGATTTTTTGTGACGTGGTCTTTTGTCGCCTGGCTAAATACAGAGTGACCTCACATCCTGAAGAGTCCATACATAAACACTACTTTAACAAAAATAAAGTTCATTTTAGGGCAATTTCGCATTTTTAATATAACATACGGTTCATGACGTAAATTTAGCGTAAGCATAATATGTTTAACGAATTTATATATATTTTATGACTTGACCGTAGGAAATATATAATAATATTTAGAAATGACAAAAAGAACAAAAAAGGCCTTACTATGACGGCTGGGGTTAGGAATCTACACCTTTCATACCGTTCACATGTGCACGGTATGTTTCTCAAGCTTTCGACCGCCAATATATTTTCATAATTAAACGATAGTTTTGACCTTGCAAAAAAAAATGAATATATTCTGTTTAAAAGATTTAAGGCGCCTTCAGCCGAAATAAAAGCGCATAATTCTGGGTGAACATAAAACAACAAAAAAGAAGGGATAAACTACTATGTGTTTTTTTTTAAGCGCAAAATGTGTGTTTTGAGCTTTATTTGGGAGCGGGTGATAATAAATAAAAGGCACCACAAGTATAAGTTTTTGTTTATAAATATTTTTAAAAATTTTTCCAAAATATTCTCAAGACAGACCTTATAAACAAAGTAAAATATATAACTCCTAAATAACTCTGGTTCTAATCCTTCTATGAATGGACTGTTAACAGAGTGTTCGTTATATATGTTTTGTTATCTGTGTATATCGCAAGTATATATTCTTTTTTTTTTCGATACGTAGGTTTCGTGTATTTCATCTTCATCCGAAAATCATACAACATAATATATTGACCATGAAATAATCAACATAGCCCTAATTCGATCTCGACGTTCGGTTCCCTGTCAAATCATAGATCTGGTTTGTGTTTCCTTCATTAGCTAAATCGCTTATTTTTTCTGAGGCATTGTTTTGGGACAAAAACAAAAAAATAATCTATCAATTCTAAAAAGAACATGTTTTCCATTTTCCACTGTTAACGGCATTATCTTTTTCATTTGATTTTGAATTCAAAACTAGATCAATATGGTATATTTAGAGAAAATGTCTGTTTATTAACATCTGATGTGCTTCTAGATAGCAACCCAAGAGAAGGTTTCATAGCCCGCGTTGTCTATGAGATTGTAACTAAGGGCAACTGAAAGTCAAAAGACGAAAAAAAACTTTCACCCTTTAAAAGACATCCGAGGACTGATAAGCCGATAAGCCGTATGTTATTTAGATCTGGCAAAAGTGTTCTTTGCGAAAAAAGAATCAAAATCAATAGCTCTAAACATCTTTAAAAATACGTGGGTATATGGAATGATCTAACTGTATCAGTATTTCAGTATACGTGTCTTTATTATATACATACTTCGTTGATTTAAATATAAACTCTTTCATTCTTTTTAAATGTTGGAAAATGACAAAAAAAATCATAACTATTAAAAACAATCAAAACGAGGATATTTTGTAACAAGTCATTAAACAAAATCGCAATTCATTTTAATTTGAATTCGTATAGTGTTTTAGTAAAGCTCCTTTCCTTTTTTTGTTCCATTTATTAATCCGATAAAGAACCTTTCGAACACGCCATTGTTGGTCATGCCAAAAAAAAAGAATTTATATACAAGATTTATTCTAGAACCCTGGGACCAATCTTAAGAATCCGAATACCTCAAAACACACACGTATATAAGATGTATAATCAAAGTTTCGTGGATTTTGTAGGTTTTTTATGTAAAAACACTTTAGAAATCAGGAATACCAAGATAACATCATTTAAACGGTAATGCTTAATTATGTTGGGTCCTATTAAAGCAACGGCGTTGCGTTGCGAATAACAATTGCCGCCCAAAAAATCCAAACGTGTTATGATATTTGAAGACGTCACCATAGTGTTGATTGGGAAGTGTCCTTGCTTCTGTTTTGCTCTTGTTTGGTCTCTGGATTTTGACAATACATCTCCATTCGACTTTTTCCTCAATTATGATGCATGTTTGTATCCGCAGTTCTTCCCGAGGGACCACCATTTACAAAGCTATCTCGTGTGCTTTCGGGCCAATTTAATTATGATCTATATCTTTTGCGCAAATGATTTCGTCTTTTTGTGTCTTAGAAACCCGTCAAAACTACCACATCGCATCTGTAAGAGTCTTTATCCAAATTATGGTGGTACCCTTAAACCCATATCAAGGTTCTTTGTATCAACGTCTCCAACATATAATTTGCTATCCTTCGCAACATAATTAACTTTTATCAAAGTTTTGCAGGATAGATTTTATTTGGCAAATATAGTTCACAAAACCATGTTTTTATGACGTTGTTACGAGTTTTTCATGGTTACGAAGTTACCATAGCAACCTAATATCAACGTTGCTACGACGCCAAGTGACGCGTCGCCGAGTGGGAAGATATGTTCGTATCTCGGAGAAAGTGGACAGCCAATACATCACCATCTCGGTTCATTATGTTGTCATACTCCGAAATTAAGCAAAGATCTAAACGTCAACAATTTGAAAAAAAAAACAGAATTATTATAAAAGCATAAAAATTGAGTAGGAAAAAAAGTATCTATGAAAAAAGGGGGCATGTTTCAAGATAATAAACGGCTGCTACGTTTGGTATTCCTCAAGAAAACATCGCCGTTTCTATGAAAATTACTCTGTCTTAGATTTGTTGTTAATAAAAAAGTTAATCAAGTTAACAACAAACCATTAAAACACTAGACTCATCGCTATGTGGGAGTGACTTTTGCACCCTTTGAGCTTTCACGGCCTAATTGGCTGCACAAATCAATGGCATCAAGAGACAACTATAACTCAAAATGACAAGTTGCCGTCTAAATATATGTCCACTGTTTGTTCATCGATATAAACAAGCATCTATATCAACAGCCCCGGGCCACATCATAAACCTAGGCATTTTGTGTTTTTAACCCCGACCTATGCAGTGCGTAGTCAACGAGGCCCTTTTTGATGCTATCAAAGCGAGGCAATTTCGCGATTGGGAGAGAAAGAAAAAACCAACACTCACCACTCTTGGGCAGTTTACCGAGTGCAACGTCACTTTAAAAAATGGGAAGTGACGTCATGTTAAACTTTGGTACATCATTGTATATGAACTTCATTATTTTGTAACTTTGTTTTGTATGTTATAAATTTGAGGTTGTTTTGTCGCATAGTGGTTTTCTCCGACATGTAAGATCTAATCGCTATGAGACAAGCATGTCAATTTACCAATGGTATCTTCGACGTCACAAGACGTCTTCGTAGCCATAAACAAGATATAAGGAGACAGAAACCAATCTTGCAGTAGCAAACGTCCCTCGTTCGTCTTGGCACGAACTTCTACAAAACACAAAAAAAATAATAACCAGGGACGTAAAGTTCACCATGGCACTTCATTTACACATGTATAGCACCCATAGTTGTCATAACGCGTCGGTCCTCTTTTTACGCGGCCACGGAGCATCATATTTACAATCGCGGAAGGCAGGGAGAAAGAGCCGCCGCGAAACAGTGACATTTTCGGGGGTTCCATGCATAAAACGTGAAATAATATTTAAATAATAGGTCGAGGATTGAACGCTAATGGCCTTATACTTTTGACAGTTTGATCAATACGAAGATGACTATTTCTTATAAGAGTATGTAATTTGACATTTTATTAACTACTCAGTTTTGATTAAATTATGTGAATTTTTAGTTAAGCGATAATCCTTAAGCCCTTTTAACATAATAATGCAATAACAACTTACCAATATTTATAAATGGTGGGAATCCGTAGCTATATACAAGTTCTTGTACAAATGTACTTGATATGGCCACATAATATACACAAGAGCTAGTTTCTACCATAGCAAAGTTCAGGGATCAACTTGGAGCAAATGGCATTCCAATGCACATATATGTTATGTTACTTTAACGCCTTTTTGCTGCGAATCCTCACTTTCCTAAAGGTGAGGATGGGCTCCTAAAACCGATGTCAGCCTTTTTTATTTCATTCCGGACAATGATCAGCAAAAACCATTTTCAGGCAATACATCTTTTGAGGGTTCTTTATCTATTGGCCTCTACCATCTTTGAATCTTTCTTTATAAGGTCCTTTATCCCGAACAGTTCCATGCATTACGGGTAACATTAGTTTGTGCGCACAAAATGATCATAACACGTTTTCATTATTTTGAGACTTACTGAAAATTCAATTCTGACAAAATTGAAGATTGATGACATGATTGAATTAAAAGCGGAAAGGAATTTTTAAATATGCGAATAATTTGGTAATTATGTAGTCTCCATTTCTGTGGTCAGCTGCTTCGTAAAACCAATTGTATCGCGATCCAATTGGGGAATGCATAATCAGAAATAATCGAAAGATTTTAATGTCACTGATAGTACCATCAAACGCATACAATATAACGGTCCTGTGACATCGTAAGACCCGTTATTTGCTTATTTGGACTTTCAGCACCCCTTACGGAATGAGAACAACATCATATTTACGATGATCAGCGATTGCCTCTCACACCCTTCCATTTATTAGCTCTGATCAAGTCTCTCTTATGATGATAAAGATGATGATGAAAAGAAATCTTTGCTTTTTAGACGACAAGACAAAAAAACACCCTGAAATTAGGATTCTCAAGGAAACTAGGGAGAAAGCCGTATCTGTGAAGGCTGGTGTTGATTGATCAGGGTTTTTGAGTAAAACATAATCACAACATATCATCGATCACTATAGGAAATGTTATATGAAGATGGAGATATATAGCATATCATAGCTAAATATCTACTAGACTTTCTACTGTGTATCAAAATGATGTTGCAAATTCCTGATTTCATATAAATACTTAAGGTCCATTGTATACATAGTTTTACTCATAATCACGCAGGATCTATTCCAAAATGATCCTTATATAATCTGAAATCCAAATTTCACAACCCTCAATGAGGGGATAGATGAAAAATGATATGCAAATAAAAAAAACCTCAATATGAATAGGCATGTTATCTGAAGAATTCAGAAACCAACACAAACCATCCCATTGCATTTCTCTGTCTATATGAAAACTCTGCATTACACGCTTGGCCAAGAGTGACCAAAAGAGGGACCCGCGTTTGCCAGACGTAATTTCCAAGACACTCCGTGCGTAGTTAAGTGCACGTGTTGCCATGGAAATAGAATTTAAGAATGAAACGCGATGACGACCGAAATATCTTTGACTGTTTTTTAAATGTTCGGAAGCAGATTAAAATCGTTTAAAATCAATAAAATAACCTCATAAAAGTGTAATTGATCTCGGATCCGGTTCTTCTCCATGGGCGTCATGGATTACGTATATTTAACAAAAAAGGAGGAGAAAGTGTATTTTCTTTCACGCTACAGATTAATGTTGTTAAAGACTAATTTGCCTAATTGAGTGGGTGTTAAGGGTGACTATACTGAGTCTAATTATCACTCAATGCCGTTCGAACACATTCTTCTAATTCTTCAAACTTGATCGATCCATTCTGTCGTTTAAGGCGACACTTTGAAGCAACCCGCATTGAGATGTATTTCCAGTCACTCGAACCCCGAAGTTTGGCCGTGCGTTTTCTTAATATAGTGGGATAGGGGCTGCTGCAGATATGGAAATGCTTATTTTGATGATCATGTTAGTTTTACCACTAAATGAAAAACACCTAAGTGTAAACCATAAAAGGGCTAACCCTAGAAAACGCATGCGACTGTTGCTATTGAAATAGAATTACTCAAGCTCATTTTATTGAAAGAATTCTAGTAAGTTTTTTGTTTCAAACATTTAAGTGACTTTTCAATATTTGTTTACATACATTTGTAAATTCTTGTTCTCCCAGCCGTTTAATCACAGGAACCAAAAACGTGACTTTCGATATATCATCGCTATCAGTCGGTCATTTTTACTATTGTTACACAATGTATTTAAAAAGGCAATGCAGGCATATATCCCTATTCCATTACAGCCACCCGATTCATAATAACATTGACTGAGCGTGTTTCGCAATACGTTGTCGACCCGGCCATTAGCCATTTGCTTAATCACAATTATTTAAGCAATTGCGCTATAAGTAAGCATTGCGACTATTAATCAGGATATTTACAAACACTTTATATTGAGCCGCTCACATTATAGGATTTCCTTTTGTCAATTACCGAGAAATGATTTTTTTTCTCTCTTTTCGTTTGTGTCTCACATAGAGCGGTTAAATATTGTGATTTCGTAACATGGCTGAAACGTGCAACTATGCTTTGTAAATAATGGGCTTATTCTGGATTTTGATTTTGGAAAACGAGGGTCCTGGATGTGTCATTGTGGATGGCCGAGGTTTATTTTTCATATATGTATATCCAAATATATTTAATCTATATACACTCGCTTAATATCTTTAAATGTATACATAGCCTACACATATGTCATTCATAAAATATAACTGAATTAAAATAGTTCCTTGTGATTTCCGAAAAAAAAGATTTATTGAATGTCCTCGAATTCACCATAGAGGACATTGCCTTCTCATGTCCACAGTTCCCTGCCTTTTTCATTCCTGCAATCGTTCTTAGACAAACGTGCTCAGAATTTAAAAATGCTTAGATTGTCGTTAAGATTGGACCTAAGGTAGACTGCTCCAGCAGCTGCTGTGATAGCACAGTTGTATATGAAACATATGAAAAGAATTGTTTCAAATTAACTTGGGATCGATTGATCTTTACTTTCGAGAACTTGTCCCTAACGCATCCTCCCTTACCCAGATCGCTAAATCCCAACTCACACATTCTTCCTCTTCTTCCGAAAACCATGACACATATTCAAAAAAAAAATGGTTAAAGATCGAGATCCAGGAGCTGTCCCGTCTTCCGCCCCGAACCCAACGGTAAGTCGAGACAACTTTCAAAAAACCAGAAGATCTAGATATTCACTCTCGCTCCAAAAAAAAAATAAATAAAAAAATACACACTCAATATGCGTGGTTACCAAAACCCTCTTGGTGTTATGGACAACCACCATCGGAAATTTCAATGGGACTTTCATACTGAAACCAAACTACGACCAAAACCACTTCTACAACTGAGTCAATTCTCCCTCCTCCCTCCTCCATTTTTTTGTGGTTGCCGTCAGATCAGAGATCACTCTTATCCGCCGACTCGATCTTTTTGGAGAAGAAAGGGGGATATGAATATCACTTGATTGCGGAACCTGCCTAATGCAAATGCCCAGCACAAAGCAAAGGAGGGGAGTTTTTTTCTTCTTTTTCGTTTTCTAGCGGCTGGACCAACTTTCATCATTATGTACTCTGTTTTTTTCATTGGTTTTCATTGGTTGATCCGTCTGTTATAGGGTGTAATGATACCGAAATGAGTGTATTTATTTGAAACAGGCTTGTGTTGTTATTGGTGGGTCCATATGTTTTTGAGATTTATATACACTAAAATAAGTGTATTTGTTAGATATTATACTGTTATACTATAACTCGTTTAGATCGTAGTTCCACGGCGACAAAACTAGTATTTGTTCACAGTTGTCTTTATAGGATCTAGAAAATATTTTCAAAATCCTATAAAGTAAATAGTGGAGAAAACTACCGGTTTTATCGCCGTGGAACCTTGCTCAAACCCGTCTCCGTATATATGTATAATGATAATGTCGCACTGGCAATAATTATTACGCCTTTTCGACGGATTGGTTAACATTGGAACCGACCTTTTCCAAGTTGATTTCGTACCTTGTGATGACATAAATGGCCAGTTATTTCAGGCTAAACAAAACTTGACGTGCACTTAAAACAATAAATAACATTATAAGGGCATTTCGATTCCAAACGCACGATAATAAAAGTACTATTGAAAATCATCAAAATCCTTATTCTATGAAATTCATCTATGCTCCACAGCAAACTGTAAATGCATTCATGAATCCAGTACATGTACTTTGATGCACACTGGATTTACCGAATTAATTAGTAAACAAACATTGGTGATATTTAGTGAGAATGACAACCAAGTCCGAAAAGGTGCTTGTGACGTCGCAAGCTACAAACCACCCCATTCAGTATGATATACTATAGAGATGTTAAAAAAATAACTTTACGACAAAAACATTATTGAAATGCAGACGTTTCCAAACAGTTTTTTATATTTGCGATATGATATCAGATCGACCATACACTTTATCTCACATCAAAACCATTTTGTGATTTTTTCATCAACAAGATAAGATGTTGAGAATTATGGACTTTCATATACACGTATAAGTCGTTCTACGCTTCAAACTCCTTACCGAATGGGGTGACATATACAATTCACATATCGAATGATGACGTCATTCTAACAATTCCGCCGTTTATTGTGTAATTTGAACACGATTTCCGGTTCACTTCATTCTATGTTATTCTTGGCATAATTATGAAGTTAACATTTTGGGTTAGGAACAATCAGGACAATTTGGACTATCATTCCCTGCGTTATCAAGTTATTTTCTACTGACCAAATGCCATAATAAAAACAACGAAAGTTGTCGGCTACAGATTGTGTTTTGCGTTTTTTTTTAAATAAAATAAAAGATGTTTATGAAGAGGCGAGTGAATCGGAAATGTCCCAACACCTACATCTTTATTCGTTCCCACAATTCATTATAATTTATAATTGACATATCATGCGAATGCTCACTTACATTTCGCACGAATAATTAAAGTAAAAGATCGCATGAAGAATGCATGGGAGCTACTTCGACAAAAACGGTCTGGTCATCCCTGATTTTATTTCTACAATCTTTGTTTTAACTGCAAAAGCAAAATAATAAGCGTTCAAGTAAACAAATCTGAAATAAAAATCTAAGATAAGATATCAAAATAAAATTAAAAGTTGAAAATAAACCCGCTTTTACCTTAATGTTGGAAGGCCTGTCACATCAGCGAGTGCAATATAAATTTATATCATGTGCATGTTGTTTTTTTTTTTTTAGAAAATAAGCATTTTTCTTATAACTTTTCGGGATTTTTTGACGATTAAGTATCTTGCTTTAACTCACCTATTTCGCTTAGTAAATAAATAAATCAACTCATGGTTAAAGGAATCGACTGAATTCCCAACAAGAACAGCAATCCCTTGTTCACCAACTAAGAAGGAAGGATTAAATCATTGGGTCCTGTGCTTCCGTGTTTGGTCGCATGCCACAGACATAATGATAGCGTTTGTTAAGCGATTTCCGAGATAAATATTAGACTGGAAGCGGGCGTTTTGCTGATCAGTACATTAAAAGCTGTTTATTTTCGCCCTTGCTGTTTGATCAGTTGTCAGAAAAGAGTCAGAAGTATTGGTGGTTAATCTGCTGCTAAATATGGAAAATAGAGAAAAGGCAGCATTAAAAGTTATCTAGCCCAAATCTATCGCAAGGCCTGGTTGCGTATATGTTTACAGTTATTGCTTCGGTTTGTCATCGTTTAATTGGTTTATTTATTTATTTTTATTTCTTTTAGATTAAATCCATTTTCACGAACACAATGTAAAAACCAAGATGTGGAACCCCACACGTGTTTAAATATATCCAAATTTGAGTAGTCACATAAACAAACAAACAAAATTAAGATAATCATAATAATAATAACCATATCTTACAATTATGTTATATGGGTCTAGTCCGGCCGTACCCTAAATGGACCCCATAAGACAATCATAGATTCTACATAAAAAATACAACCATTTTTTTATTATTCAGTGCTCATCAGTCTAACCACACTTGTTTTCCCCAAATCGAAGATTAGTAGTTCATGATCACGTTGTTACATCATCATTTTTTCTCAAGTGCCAATAACCTGTTTTATCCTCATTCCTCTCTCTGACGTACGTAAGCATCATTTGCGCATTGATTACGTTTGCGTTTCTTTCTCATTTTCGCCCTCCCCTCACCCCTTAACACAA
>LQRL01091973.1:17053-37172 GCA_001703475.1 Hydroides elegans | reverse complement strand
GAACAGTCGTTTAACACCGAAATCATATCCATTTGATATATACGTATCTTAGAGATAAAATGTGTAGAAAATCATCCTAAATCTAACTGCCATTTACACAGTGACTAGACCCAAATGTTTGGACAAGGGGTCATCATATATCATCGATTAATTTTTGAAATAGAACATTTTATTTATTCTAAACATGTGTTTTCCAAGTCAGATTCGTGTAAAACCACAATTTAATACAATTATGCACCCAGGTATAAGCAGGCGATCAATATTCTTCGGCCAGTAGACTTTATTTTTTAATATAAATGTACATTCTTGTAATAGTAATATAAACTCTATACTTGACTAAGTAATCAGAGATCTTTTATAATATCTATTCATGAAAACCATTGATATTGTAAGATATATAAATATTGATAACTTTAATGAAATATATTTGTTATCATTGTTGAAAGTACCCCTAAATCATCAAAGGCCAGTAGCAATGATTTATCGTAAGTGATTTATACTTATGATCGAGAGACAATGTGTTTCAAAACGTCAGAAACGGTTGAAGTTTAGGCTTATCCGGAATAAATATGAGTGTATTTCAAATAGTTGCACGATATCAATTTAGTGGTCAAATAAAAAGGTTAAACGAATGTATTATGAATGCATAAGCTGGTATAGCCTATGTAGAGTCTATCTATAACTAATTAGGTTCATATGTATTTAGGAATATAGTCTATTGGTCTCGGGATATTGATAGTCTGCAATTGTGGAGGTGCATAAAGATACTAGTTTCATTAAAAGGTCATTGACACAATGTTGATATGGAAAATACATGAATGAAATACATGTGATGTTCTATTTCAAAAATTAATCGATGATGTAAGCGGACCCCTTGTCCAAAAATGTTGGTATACTGTGTAAATAGCAGTTGGTATTAGGATATTTGTGTATATATTTTATCTCTAAGATATGTATATATCTAATAAATATGGTTTCGGTCTTAGATATCAGTTTAGTAAAATGTTATGGCACCGTAAAGACAAAAGAGGAGTCATTTCTATTTCAAAAACCGATCGCAAGTTCTATGCTGCTGCGACTTAGGGCTTGTTCACACGGGAAGCGGCACGAGTTTTAGGCACGGAAATGGAGCGGCAAGGAGCTCACATGGGAAGCGACAGCTCACGATTCTTAGTCTTTTAACTGTTAATTTTAATTAAAGGATCTCCACAAACGCGAGAGGCGGTGCGGAATCGCCCCTTGCGTTTTTGCACCGCCAGTTGCGGCAAGAAACAAACAACTCAACTTGTCTATGTAAATTATTGGTTTAAATGTCAAACATTTATCGTTCTGAGCTTGTCGCTTCCCGTGTAACACTTTTTCTAGGGCGATTCTAAAGAAATGACTAAGTCCTATAAAGAACAAATAAGTAAATTGTCGCCTGCCGCGTTTCGTCGCTTCCCGTGTGAACAAGCCCATAGATATATTGAAATGACTCATACTTTTGTCTTTTCGTCATAATTTAGAACTCTAATTACATGGCTATATAGCGATCGACGCTGCAATCGATGTATACTCAAGTTGGATCACATTGTCTTTGATAAAGTGGCAACTAGATGACAAAGCTAGAATAAGTTGCCATAGATAAAACTGTCCCAAAGCGAAATCTTAATAAAAATTAAATGTCATTAAAGAGTTATCGAAGCGAAAAGATTCATTGAATGGTACAGATATGTGTATATACACAGACTTCAAATTTACGATAAACGTAACAGTTATACATTAAAATGAGAAAAATATAAATTCGGGAGCATGCAGCAGGATCGTAGACATTCTTAAAGCATATATTATATGCTGAAAATATACACATTTATAAATAAATGAAAACATCAATGAAAATATAAATAGATAAACATATATTTCTGGAAACGTAAAAAATAAATTAACTAAAGAAGGCTTGTGCAGTCTATTAAAAATGCCGTGTCTACTGGAGTCTATTTCCGTTCCGACGATCTTGTCTGTCCATATGGCTTGTTGACTTGCGACTGCTTGCAGTGGTATTCAGGGAGTCGTCCATGCTATCTCCTTGTTTCTGCAATGACCATAATGACTATTATTCAATTTTGAAAAAGTTCAACGCGTTAATCATTAAAAAAAAACGATGTTATCACAAGTTTGAGTTTTTTACAGTTTTCTTTGTTTATTTTATTACACGGAGCGACATGAATATAACGTCTTGCGATTTCATAAAAAAAAGAAAATAGTGGATATCGCAACAGGCGATGAAAACCGCGTGTTTTATGTAAGCAGGTCCTTATTATTATGTATTGTGTTTCTTTTATTCAAATCCGAAACAACATACGATTTTTGACTATTATATTTGCAGTATTTGTTATGTTTGTACATAAAATTCTAATAACATCTGAGCAACCCAATAGCGTGCATCTACATGTACCTTTGGTAACTTCTTTAGTCTTCCACAAGATGGGCTGCCATCATGAAGCTCTAAACAAATGAAAATATTGTTTTGCATTATTGGAATGTTTCATTTATTCAATGTAAGTAAGCCAAAACATTGCTATCAGTAGAAAATAAGCTAACCTCTGGTTAATGAAATTTATTTATTTCGGCTGTTTCGAAGCCAAAAACAGCAAAATGTTTCAAAATAGCATAAACTTAATTAAACATTGGATGTTTGCGATCTGATCACGTTGTTGATTCTGATTCAGTTAACAATGGCATATCATTATGAATGAAATTGTGATGTCACCTGCTTTGGTATAGAAATCGACGTATTTATGCGCATGCAGGGCGGCCCCAAAATGCCGATGGTATCCATGCACTTTGCCTTTATGCGGAGAAACCACTTCGTCTTTTGGATGTGGTCGGTAACCGTGGATGGAAGTGAGTTTGGAGATTGGGAGACTATGCTGTAAATATAATAATTAAAGGGATCCGTGCATTGTTGTGTTAAGTCTAAAATTGACGTATTGAGAAACAAGGCATAAAGGGTGTTTAAATTTGGGTAATTATATAAGAATTGGAAGTGGCCAAACGATGAAACTATTATGATAGAGTTGATTTTATGCCTTTATTCAGGTATATGACATGGATCTATAACCATGTGACAAGTTGCAATAAATATTGACGAAACGTGTTTGGTCGACTAAACACAATGTTGCATGGTGCTGTTCAGTTGTATGATATATTCATGTTTTTTGTGGTAACTCAAATGAGATTTTATTTTATTTTTAAATAATGAAATACCCCGATTGCGGTTGAAATATGAACTCGAATTTTATGAAGCCTTGAGAACATATTTTAGTTAAATTACATATTAACACACTGAAGATGCAACTTTCTCTCAATTCAGTTGGAATCGTTGAATTAAAGTAAATCGTTACTTGCCATGATACTATGCTATGTAATCTTTTATTGAAAGCAGGTTTCGAACAATAAGGTGTTGCCATGATTCGTCTATCAATAAAAATATAAGAGCTAAACTGGACGCAAATGTATGATCTGTTCAAATGGACAAACATGGTGCGCCCGTGTCGCTCACCCTTATGCAAATATGCGCGACAATTCGATCTAACTGATTTTGAACTTACATAAATGGAATTGGCGTTTTGAACGAGTCGGTCGATTTCGGCGTATTGAGCTACGCGTCTTGAGTTGTCTTCAACTCGAGGGTCGATCTGAGGAATACCCCTGTAGATAAGATAAATATACATATGTATTCAACAAAAATAGAAGAACATGGATATGTAAATATGATTGTTGCCCTTTCTATAGATAAAAACTTAAAAAAAAAAATATGCGGTCTTATTGTGTTCCTGTTAGTTGACCAATTACGTCTGATAACACAGAAACCATATATTTGTTGAAAACAATCGTTACCTCTTATGTTTCATTTCCTGAATATAACTATTTCTTATATAAAAAGGAGTTTTTATCATGATTCTCGATCTATTTTCTACAAATATTTAACGCTATATACCTCGCTCCTTTGTATTTTGACTTCGGATTCCTCGGACTGTCTCGCTCCAACTGGTCAGCCTCGATCAACCGATAGGCCACGTCGTAGGGTTCCTGCAATTCAACTCATTTTATATGGCTAACCTATGCATTTAAATGGCAGCTTTGCATCAAAGCTCAAGGGTTTATAGCATTCTATTTAGATTCTATTTACATTTGCCAAAGGCCGGCGTCTGAAATTATGGATTTTCTAAAACAAAAATAGGATAATGTAATATTCGTTGTCAAGTTAAAATGGGGTTTAAAGGAATATATATTCAGATGATAATTTACAGACCAAACCATGAAATAAATGAATAACATATTTGGAAAATTAATCTTTTATTGTTGTGCTAGTTTCATCAAAATGTCGTTTTAGTTTCTATATGCGTCATGCATTTACACAGTTAGCCTCAGGGCATTAGCAAACAGGAACCATTCATAGACAGTTGATTCAGCAATATTATTGGATGCCGTTAATTAATGCCAAACAAATGAAACTGATAGATTATACAGCAATAAAAGTTTATTGACAATGAATCGATTCGAAACCATTGCAAGTTTTAGAGCCTAGCCACACGGGGAGCTGGTTCTAGCTGTTTGCCACTCATTATCCTGGTTTTCCTTTGTTTAATTCCTTATGATAATACAATAAGCAAAGAGCTTTTTCCAACGCAGCAAGCTTTTTGGAATAGAATAGTATAGAATGGAAATTATTTTTAGTAAGAACGAGCATTTGAATTGCAGTATGTTTGTTAATTGATGTTATAACTATCAGGCAAAACATTTGACCGTGCTATAGGCCAATGGAATTAGTGTAGCGATAAAAAGGTAAAGAAAAATATGCAAATTTAAATGTCAAAGTGTCAAAGAGATGGAAGGAAAAAAAGCTCGAAGATCTCCCTGTGTGGCCAGGACCTAAAGGTCATAATGGGTTCGAATTGATGCATCGTCAATATTTTTTCATTGCTAGATAATCTATCAGTTTCAATCAACAACAAAAAAACTCGAAAAAGCTTTTTCCGTGTTGCCAGGCCCTTAGAGCAATTAAACCATGGCGGCCATTTTTATTGACCCTCTTACCATTCTGTGTGTTGTCGTCACTATACCATTAGTGGAAAATTGTTGTTCTCGCTTCTCGATATTGATGTAGTTTTCGCTGCAAAAAAATGACAAAAGAAACAATGGATTAACGATAATGGTCATGTTTGGATTAAAATGGGTGGTTGTTGATTTAGCGAGACGGATCTTAATCATCGATAGCCCTATTTTCCCAACTTTAATGGGTTTTTATTCCTTTACGGTCAAGGGTTTTTTATTATATGGTGTACGCAAATATACAGGCGAACAAGGTTCGGGCCAGCATAGGGTCAACATCTAAATATCTGAACATCTGAACATTATTTCGTTACGTATTTATTGGTGATTATAAATAAAACATTAACAACATATAGCTATACTAACAGTTGCCTTGTTAGTGTCCTCGATACCCTTGTCTTCTCACTCGGGCTCTTCGCCCTCGTTTTCTGTCCTTTCTTTGATCTCGACGCCGGAGCCGATTTGGCGCGACTTTGCTTTTTACTCGATTTTGATTGGTCCGTTGATTGTGACGTATGTTGTGACGTATGCGACGCACGTGACGTGGCACTTCCTGTGGGACGTTTGAGTTTGTCATGGTAGGGACTTTCGTCGATTTCCTCTTTGGTAGGCATCTTTGGTAATTGGTAGTGTAGCTAGTCAATGTAACCAATATTACAATATGAACATGTAAATATATGTATTATAAATTGTATTGAATATGGAAATAAATTAATTTGTTATTTGGTTTTCAACTTTTAAAAGTGTGTACCGTACGTTTGTTAAGTCATTGGCTGGTGAACGTATCGCATAATAAATAAATAAATATCATAAATATTGAATAATATACCAGCTAATGATGGGGTTATAATTGATTATGCTCTGAATTGTAACTCATTAAAAATGAGATTTATGATATGAGCAACTTCATAAAAAAAAACATGTCGATATTTAAATGTAAACTGTGAACTGTAAATGTAAATGTAAACTGTGGCATATATTGAAACATTGGGTAAATTGGATATTCAGATAGCAATCTCTTCCTATAGCGGTCACAAACAAAATAATCATTCGCGGGTTGTCTCTCGGATTTCTTTATCTTTATGATATTTTTTATGCCACAGAATTCAATGTGTTTGTTTAGCTCAAACTTGGATGAAACGTACCTGGCTTGATCAAACTTTCTTATTTTTTGTTATCTCATATCACATACATTTCACTCGATTATATCCTGTTTTTTTTTCTCACTCAGATATCAGTCTCAAAACTAAGTATACATGTATATCCAAAATAGTGACACTTCTTTATATAAATCTGTCCCACTTTGTCCCTGACAAAACAAAGACTCGCAGCTCCTAATTCTATAAGTATACAAACATGCGATCCATGTTTTCAATATAGAGCAATCAATGGCCTCTGGAGAACCGATATACGTATAACAAATCATTCACCCCGCCGGCTCAAACGATCGGGATCTAAGTTGATTACTGAATGTGAGAAAGCATATTTAGTAGGCTGATCAGTGTGGCAAGGGAAACCTAATGATCCGTATTGTACAATGTATCGGTATAATGAAAGAGGGATGAAAATGCGAGAAATGCACATATGTCTGATTTGGGCGTTTAAAAACGGGAACACTTCTATTGTCCAAGTGCAACTATGGTTAATTGTCCCAAGTAAGACTTGAGCGTTGCTTGAGTCAGGGTTTGGAGTGTAAGTGTCATACTTTGGTTGAAGTGCTTGAGCATTACTCAAGTTTTTATTAATGATATTCAAATGTAAAGTACCGTCATATGTATTTGATGTGCATAAGTTTTATGTATTTGAAGGCAATGATTTCTCCTAATCGTACATTTCTTAAAACACAACTTCATTTTCGAGATCGGTATACGGAGCGATTTTTTAGACATGACCTTTGCTATCAAGTAGGTTCCCACTCGGCAAGGGTCATACACAGTACGTCCTATTCGGGCGTGACGTTGAGAGGACGACCTAGTTTGGGTCCGGACGTCCTTTAACGTACCGGCGTCCGTAGAACGTAATTAGAACGTCCGAATCGGACGCGACGTAGATGCAACGTCTTTTCTTCGTCTGCAACGAATAAGGACGTCCGGAAATCTTTCTTACGGGCCCAAAGCAGGGCATTTGATAGTAATTTCTTTGCTATGCGTCATCGATAAATGACAATGATTTATACCCAGTGCAAATATAACTGTTCAGGTAGCATGAGAGATATGGGTGAGTTTTAAAAACCTGGTGAGTCTATTAGCTAAATTGAAACATGTAACTGATCAACATATATTTATATATTCGATTAATGAGTGGAACCTGAATTTTGCAATGTTAATTACACCAATGGAAAATGAAAATTAATGTTTTGATGAGAATAACAATGCCAAACCTGTAGGGTCATGGGACTTTTTATTTTATTTCGTTCAGAAGGATAGCTGAATAACAAAGGTTATAAAATGAGCCTGTTCATCGCCCGGGTTTAAGACCGCGGTTTCTACCTCTATTTATCTTATTTCATCGCATTTGGAATCAAATAGTTTTAAGATATAGCTTATTTGCATTTTTTCATCATTTACTAAACTCCGTTAAAACTTGTTTAATATCACCAAATACGTCGGAATCCTTCTCCGGCATCTTGGTAAAATCAGTCATTTTGTTTGACCAGATGACGTTGCGAATGTAACCTCAAAACAAACATTCTTCTAACAATAAACGTGTGTTTGAAATAAAATGTTTTTGCTGTATGTACATTTTGTGTATTTTCATCTTATGGTAGGATTTGTGTTATCTAAATTTAATTATTTTGTGTGTCATAAATGGCTATTTACCTCGTCATTTGATACAGTGAATATTTGGTTTAAATTTGTTTTGACCTATTGAAGGCATCAAGCTAGAGCTCGTCAAGTTTGACGGATAAACCATTGGTCGCCATGACGGCAGTCTGATCATATAGCATAGATATTGATTGTTCGTGTATCGTAATGTTGTGAGAAATCCGTTATGAGGACGACTACAAAATAAAACAGTGTGATGAAAACATTGTGAGAAAGACGTTGAAAGAAAGCCGTCGTGAGTTAGATAGACGATGTTAGAAATTCGATGCAAGAAAACTGTTGTGAGAAAGCTGTTGTAAAAATACGTGGTGAGATAGACGTTGTGAGAAAGTTGTTGTAAGAAAGACGTAATAAGAAAGAGGTTGTGAGAAAGACGTTGCGAGAAAGACGTTGTAAGAAAGTCATTTTGAGAAAGACCTTGTTTGAAAGTCATTGTGAGAAAGACGTTTCAGGAGTTACGTTGCGAAAAAGACGTTATAAGAAGGATCTTGGAGGAAAGACGTGAGAAAGTCGTTGTTAGAGAGTCGTTGTGAGAAAGACTTTGTGAGAAAGACGTTGTAAGAAAGACGTTGTGGGAAAGACGTTTTGTGACAGACCTCGTGAAAATACGTTGCGAGTTAGATGTGGTGAGAAAGAAAAAAAATATCACCTTATTTTTAATTGACATTTATTAGTGATAAATAAGGTATATTGCATAGGCTTGGGGCTTTACGTCTCTAAATGCCTATACTTCTTTTTCCTGTGCTGACCATGGTAAAACAAATAATTATTGAAAGTTCACGGGGGATCAAAGTTCTTTAGCCTCTTGTAATAAAATGTTTTTTTTTTTTAAATAAATTTAATATGAACACTTGTCTAAAAATGTGTGTAAAACTGGCAAAATTAAGGGAAATACATGTTTTTATAGCATAGCTCTGCATATTTAAAGTTTATGTAAATAAAGTCTCAGGACCAAATGGGGTTGTGATAAACAATATACCAGCACCAAAAGAACTAAGTGGGTCGCTCTAAACATCCGTGCCAATTTGTGTGTTTTTGGCCTATTTTGGGTGAATGCAGCTTATATGTAATGCAATTTATGATGTCCCTTACGATGGACAGAACTTTAAAAGAAAACAAAATCATTTCCAAAAATAAAAAAAATAGCTCACTGCAAGTTTAAAACATAAAATGATTGAGGTACTTGTTTTCTTTTATCTCTATATCAACATAGATGTTACTATAATCCCATAGATCGTTTAAGGAATGGACCTTTATAGCTCAATTATGTCTCTTAGTAACGGACGCACCGAAGAAAGAAAAACGATGAATGAATATAAGGAATAAATAAAAAAGGGAAAAGAAAATTCTGACACGAAATACGCCATTAAACTGATTTTTAGCACGAAAATTGCACCAGCCGTCTCCATTATTACATGAAGTGTTTTGATCGCTGGACTATGATAGCAATTGTTGAGGGGTAACTGTTTTCTGCTAACGCCCTTTACGCAAGACGAATTTAAATATGCGCTTGATTACACAGACGATTAAACTATGAATCAACTATGAACTTAAACGCACCTCATATTTTGCGTGTTGTCATGCTTTAGACACATTTGAGAACACATTCATACATGTTTTAATTTACAGCGAGAATTTTATTTTTAAATTAAAAACAATACAGTTTTCATATGAAACTGGTTTTTGATGGTTCATGGTTGTTGAAATAAATCTTTTTTTTTTTATTAATCCACCGAAAAGTTTATAGAGTGGTGCGTAAAGTTTAGGCACCATTTTCGGGCTTTTTGCAACCTAACACATTGCAAAATATTACCTTATCGAGACTTAAAGAAGCGACAAATTGCAATTTAAAAATCAGTTCCCAGGTTCTGTTTTTATTCAGGGCATTGAATGATGTCTTCACAAATATTTGGTTTACTGATAGACAATTCCACGAAACCAAATACGATCAACCTGCCACTTGTAATATCAGAGACAAACATTGTTTTCCATATTTTTTTACAGTTAGAATTCTAATCATATAAATACTAATCTTTATCAAAAGTATACACAGTATATAATTTGTGACCTCATAAGACAACTATAACAATGCCTACGACATGGCATACAAAGCGTGCAAATTATATCTTTTAAAAGTAAATTATAAACGCACCCGAAGACGCAACAAGGCAATAAGGCGAGGTACAAGTAAATTGATATGAATAAAAAAATAGTAACTGTGTGCATGATTGTCAAAAAGTCATTTGTGATATGACATATTTAGTTACATAAAGTATAAACATGAATACGAACAATATTACATTATATTAATTAATAGAATATGAAATCAAGCTACATAAAGGATAAATAGGAATACGAAAAATACTTATCATATTTCATAACATGACATATTAATCTACAGAAAGGATGAATATGAATGCGAAAAATATTTTAGATCCAATATTTTGGATGCTACTTGGTTCTTCCCTAATGTACGTGTATGTTTCTTTCGAAAACCAGCTATTTACCTTTGACTTGAAACAAACAACAGGATATTTAAGATCTCCAATGACTACCATTCCCACTTTTGACAGTGTTGCAACACACCATCCATTGGAATCAAACAGGAGTCAAGCTTTAAGTCCTATAATAGACAAAGAAGCTATTCCTAATGAGAACGCTCGACTTAATGTTTCCTATAACTACAGTGGATACTTCAATTTCTCAAGAGATGTCCTCGTTTTCCTTCATATCGAAAAAACCGGCGGAACCACTTTCAATGGGCATCTCGTCTCCAATCTCAATATACCGTATCCGTGTCAATTTAAGAAGATCAAAACGGGCAAAGTCAGATGTTTCAATGATAAAGGTGATATGTGGCTATTTAGTCGCCTGACTTTTGGACATCCCTGTGGTTTACATGCAGACTGGACTAAATTGAAACGGTGCACACGTGGTGTCATGGATAGATGGGAACATAAGCAAAGGGATCGAAGGTGTGTTTTCTTTTATGTATGAATGTTAAGCTTATTTACTGTAACTAGGCCGTGGTTACATAAAAGTTGCGATTGGCGACAACATCGCCACTTGCGATTTTAAGTGTTTTTCTTTGTTTATGAAATCACCAGGAGCGACCAGATCATCGCTCCTTGCGATTTTATACTTAAAGAAAAACAGTGAAAATATCAAGCGTCGAATTATTGCTACTAAAAATAACCGCATCCTAGTGTCAGAACAACTCAATCGCATCTAAGAAGATACAAACGAATTTGTTTCACACCAAAATGAGTCATATTAAACCAACTTTTAAACATAGATCGTTGGATGTTTCTGCTGTAACATTCGGTCAAAAACTCAGTTTTATTACGTGATCCATGGTCTAAACAAACGAGTATAGGATAGAAATAGTAGTTAAATTTCATATATTTTGGTGACCATTATATCTATTAGATATATGTATGTAATACGAATAAAACTCTGTTCTGAAATTTCTCTTCATTTAAATATTATTTCAATTTGAAATCGAAATCTTGGTATCATATTTAAAAAAATATAAAACAAGATCTACCTAAAGGATGTTTGTTTTGATTGCTATTTCTCAGGTACCGTTATATAACGATTTTGCGCGACCCGATAGATCGCTATTTAAGCGAATGGAGGCATGTGTCCATTGGAGCTATATTTACAAGGGAACAGAAGGATTGCCATGGCAACATGGTAACCAATGACACGATACCATCTTGCTACGAAGGTATGTGTTCATATATAATAAAGTCAAATTATGTGTTATATTTATGTTTTATATGTTTTTTGATCGACTAAGGGGACGGTTACATTTGAGTAGCGATTACCCTGTCGCTCCTTCGATTTTACTGATGTTCTTAATGTAAACAAAATCGGAAGTAGCGATAATCCCGTCGCTACCTACGTTTTTAGAAACAGGATAAACAGTGAAAACCGGAGCATCAACATGATTATCGCTTCTTTAATATAACTGCTCTCTTAGTTTACAGCTCCTTAATGAGTCATGACCATTATATTGTGTGATAATTTGAAGGCTTATTGTGTATGATGTGGAATCTCAGTTAGACGAATGATTAAAACTGCACAGGGTGTTTATTTTATGGCTATTCAAGATTTTCCGAGTTGTACTTTTCTGTCCTGGGATATTTATGTTGATAAGAACTGTTTTTTTATTCATTTACAATACACATTTTACACTATTTTTAATGCTTTGGAATCAAAAGCAACAACAAAAAAAAACAAAACAAGAAAGAAATGCACTTCGTCGATGCTTCCAAATAATTGTTTTACTGATTATTAGAATTATATAATGAGAATTACATTTTTTTAAATTTTCAGGTGCGAACTGGAAAAACGTCAGTCTTGACGATTTCACATCATGCAAATACAACTTTGCCAACAACAGACAAACTCGTATGCTCGCCAACTTGACTCTAGTTGGTTGTTTTGATGTCATCACAGAACCGAGCGCGAAAAAAGATCAAATCATGCTACAAAGTGCGAAAAAGAACTTGAAAGGTTTTGCATTCTTTGGGCTTACCGAATTTCAAACGGAATCTCAATTTATGTTTGAAAAAGTGTTTGGTTTGCCGTTTATTGAACCGTTCATGCAACGTAATGTAACGGCGGCATCGAGAAATTCAGCTGTTTTGAATGCAACTCAAATCGAAACGATTCGCACGAATAATCAACTGGATATTGAACTGTATAAATACGCATCGGCTTTATTTCATGAACGATTCAATAGAATAAATAAGGATGGACAATGAACGACCAAAGCTTAAAACAAGTGACGATTCGGACAAGGTGCCAACTCGATATTTGGTGCAGCCGCTGGCAATCACGATTTTCTGAAATTGCTGTGGAATCGGGATAAACGGTTTTTGAATATAGTTATGGCATACCTCTTTGGAAATTACATTAATAATAAGCATTTTACCGGGTTCGGGTGCAATATGTAAAATAGGCAATAATGACTTAGTTGAACACTTGTGACAATGGAAAAGAAGGAATTAAAGTGATAAATGCGATTATGATGTCGATACATGCTCTACATTTTCCGTTTGTGTGGGGACCGGACCATATGGAAATCTTTTTCGAGGATTATCACTAAGACTCATATTCTATAATGCATTCTAAATTGGAAAAAACGCACCTAGCGGGAAAAAAATGCATTTATTTTAGCTTTCTATTGCCAATAGATGGAAAACAAAGAAAATAAGAGGAAAACATTTTTTTTTCTTTCCGTCTTGCAATGCCCTTTATGTCTATATTAAACATGGCAAAAGTGCAACATTTCTGGTTGCTATCATTTACACTTATCAATACGCGAACCTAAACGTGTTGTTATTAAAAAGGTTATTGTTAGTGTACGTTATTGTAAACAATTGAATTGATTTGTTAAGTGGAACAGTATCTATTTTGGTGTCGTATCTTCGTTACTTTCTAGTTGATTTTATGTAAAAAAAAAAACAAATATATGCAATTCAAAATTTACAATAATACACAATTAAACACATTCTAAACCGCACTGCTTAAAATGGATGCTTTCGCTAACGAAGCCATTGATCAAATGATTAAACCCAAACAACATACAATGTATGTCTATTTAAGCAATATTCATAATCCATCGACATGCTATCGACATGTGAATTGCAATTACTAACTGTCGCCAATTAGGAACGTATCGAATTTCTAGATGTGTCTGAAATAAGTATGATATATCAAGGCTCTGATGAGCACTCGACATTTTCATTCTCAATTTCGTCTCGAAGGCAATATAGAGTCTATCTCATACAACCTCCTCTTACCATGCGATATCCTTTACTCAAATCACTATAGTATTAATGAGCTAATGCCAGTATAACTGCAGAGTGTAGCATATTCTAAAATTAGTTTCCTCATTTCCTATGAGGAAGTAAATATATAGTTTTTCAAATAGTGACGTAACATTGACGTCTTTAGTAATTAATTAAATACATTCATGTATCGGTTTACTATAAATGTAGTTAAATGTTAGATAATTATTTGGAGGAGCCGTTCAACAATGTGTTAAGTCAACATAGCGTTCTTCGCAAAATGTATTGCACAATGTCACATGATCAAAGAGCCATATTAAATATGCACTTAAATACAGTCACGAAATCAATGCAAGCATTATAATTTTATCCTTTGGGCCAACAGTATTGTCAATCCTTATATAAAGACCAAATTAAACACGCTATGCCTATTTTCTCAAAACGTGGTTTTAGACATTAACCAAATAGTACAGAGAGCCCTTCATTTTTTTTAAAGTTGAGTTATGAAAAATGTATTTATTATTTATCTTTAGATCATTGGACTATGAGCTGTGCATTGATTTGGTATGTACCTAGCTTTCGATATAAAAAGAACAAGTCTATATGAAGCAAAACGATTTTATGAAAAACATTTGCAGTGACACTTATTTTATTATCAAATCATGTGGCAAGTTCAAACAGCAACAGCAGGGACTATTGAATCCGGGTCCGTCCGTCTGTCTGTCCGTCAACTTTCATGTGAGTTGCTATTCCTCGACAAAACTCCAAAACTACTGGGCAAAATCGAATCAAACTTTCTACAATGAGAGAAAATATATTGAAGTTGTGCACCTAGTCATTGGTTTTGTCGTGCGACCAAAATTGGGATCGTACGACTTGGTCAAAAATACGGAATTTCAACACAATTTGGAGCCTTCTATTCCGCAACCCAACTCCACATTTACTGGGCAGAATTGAATCACACTTTCTACAATGATAGAATATATATTGAAGTTGTGCACCTGGGTATTGGTTTTGTCGTGCGACCAAAATTGAGGTAATACGACTTGGTCAAAAATGAGGAATTTCAACACAATTTCGAATTTGCTATTCCGCGACCTAACTCCACAACTACGGGCAGAATCGAATGAAACTTTCTAAAATGAAAGAATATATATTGAAGTTGTGCACCTGGGTATTGGTTTTGTCGTGCGACCAAAATTGAGGTAATACGACTTGGTCAAAAATGAGGAAACCAATATTCAGGTACTTAACTAAGATGATTTACTCTCTACAAGCTATGAAAAGGCCTTCGAATGAAATAGTCGGGTATGTGTCGTTATAAGCCAGTGAACTCGGTCGTGCGACTTAAAATGCCGTTGCAAGGATTGGATCGGCTGGAGGCTGACCCTACGTGTTGATCATTTATTTTAATTATAACTGTTCTTCAGTTATAAGAATAATAATAAAAGAATGTGTGGAAATCACGTGCAACTGACGTATAAACAGTCGTTGCTTGATTATGAGTTGTAGTTTAGTTATATATATATTATCAATCGTATTTTTTTCAGCTGTTGTCAGGTATTTCATAGTTATTTACTTTTTTGCAAAAGGATCACGGGGTGCCCTTAATTCATATAGTATAACCATGTAAAACCATGGTTAAGTTACGCTATCCGCTCAAAATTAGGATATATATATATTTATGTTTTTAATAATCAGACGAACATACAAAGCCCTACTCAAACAAGCTTCGAAATACTGATATATAAAAGTTATAAACATTCAAATTAAAAATAAAATCAAAATATTGACAATTTTGAAAATAATAGATTACTTCTATTCATTCTTATGATTTATTGATATATTTGAAATGGATAAAAACAAATTCGGTGAACAAAATCGAAGTCGAAAATCATCACATGAACGCAAACCAGGATCATCTCCAACGCAGGGAAAGACATCACCGGATCGATCAAAAATATCACCTGAAAGACAAAAATCATCCGATAGAAAAACAAAGTCATTCAAGGATAGGCAAAAATTGGGGAAAGGGTCGCCTGAACGTTCCGTCGAAAGGCAAAATGTGAATTCTAGAGGTAGACCGCTTGGACGTAAAGCTTCGTCCGCCAGTTTACCTGTCTCTAACAGCAATACAGATAAATTGAGAGCACCTAAATCCTTGCCTAAACTAAAAGAAAAACCAAACCTTCCGAAACAAAATTCTTATCCAAATATAAGGCACTATTCGGCTGGCAAATATTCACACGTACATTACCATTTGTATCCTAGTACGCCCTTAAATAAGGTTGCAATAAATGAGGGCGCTAGTCAGTCTGGGGCAACTTTGACTCCTTCTTCTACCTGGCCACAGAGTCCGAATCACCAGTCAAGGTCAGATTCAAAACAAACTGATGAAGTCCGTAACCGATCATCCTCTGCACCCCCTAAGACCCCTTCCCCAACTCAAGCGGCAAACGAGTCCGTTGATATTGAAGGATATATCAAATATTACGACGTTAAAAGGGGAAATCCTCCACAGGGAAAAGGATGTGTTTTGATAATCGCTAATTTCGCACATCAGCTAAGAGGATATCAAAAGGATATCGAAGGAATCACAGAGTTCTTCACGACCACACTACAATGGACCGTAAAAGGCGGTAGTGATATTCAAGAACATGAACAATCAAAATATCGCAATGTAAGTAGAGACCGCTTTTTGACAACCATCACGGACATCAAAAATGAACTTCCGGGATCATGTGACCGATTCTTCATTTTTGTTTTAAGCCACGGTGATAAACACGGCATCAAAACTTGCGTTTCCAATAGCGATGGTTCTGTAACAGAAGAGGGTATGGATAGCAACGGTAAACCAATCCGCGTAAGCATTGACCATATAGCCCCTTTAATCGCTGATCGCGAATTTGAAACTCTCCGGGGCTTTCCAAAATGTGTCTTCATACAAACCTGCAGGGGACATAACGCGCTCCAAGCTGCTGCAGATTCATGGAGTGATGATGAAAACCGAAATTCTGAGGCTCAAGCGCCCACGATTCCAAATTCTACAACCGAAGGTGCTGATACTCTGATTTGCTATGCGACGCTTAGTCAAACATTTTCATACGTCGCTCCCAGTGGTTCGTGGTTTATCCAGGAAACGTTAAAGTTGTTTCGAGCGCTAAAGGGGAAGGAAACGGTCACGGAAATCATGCAATTAGTGAATGGCATCATTACCCAAAAGTCGGGAACTTCAAACGTAGATGGGAAGGAGATTGAGGCACGTCAGTGTTTGGATATTAGAACTAGCATTACGAAAAAGTTCTTTTTGTGTCGATGATGGTTTCATGATAGTTATATGAATGATTGCCTACGGGCATTGACAATTGTTGAAATTCAACACTATTATTTTTGTTATATACGTTAGCTATGATTCTATGTTTATACAAAATTAAAAGTTCCTGTTGATTGACATTAGTTGAATACCTTACCTTACCAAGTGGTGTGCCGATTGACGTTGCCGGTCACGAACCTCCATCTCTTTCGGTCTTGGGCAGTACGCTTGGCCTTCTCGAAGGTGAGGCTACATTGGGTGATGGTGTCACTCCGTTGCATTCTTGGCCTCCCTCTTCCGCGCTTACCCTCGACCATGCCCTCCAGTAGATCTCTTTGCAGGGAGTCATGTCTCATGACATGCCCAAAAAATGAAAGCTTTCTCTTCTTTACCGTTTCAATCAGCGACCTTTTGGTACCTGCGATACGAATCACGTCCTCGTTCATGATGCGTCTTGTCCAGCTTATTCGCAGCATGCGCGTCAGGGTCCACATTTCGAATGATTCCAGGCGCTGCTGTGACCTTTTGCTGATGGTCCACTTCTCGACTTCATACAGCAATGTTGACCAGACATAGCATTTGATGAATCTTAGTCTTGCTGGTATAGAGATTTTAGGATTCGTCATTATCGTTCGCATTTTGCTGAATGACTTTCTCGCGATTTATATTCTTATGCGAATCTCCTCTTCACTCTTTCCGTTTTCGGTAATCATCTTGATTACACAATGAGTTGAATAAGTTCTATATTAAGATTAAACAATACTCGAACTGTATTTCAAACACAAATTAGGGTTTTATGCCAAATGGCTTTAGATATATTAGCTATTTTCTGCGTAATTGTTCTGATACAGCTCGTTTCAGAAGTTCCCTTTTAAAATAGGAACCCAATCTGTTCATCAGGAAGAAAAAAAAACGAAGAAAAAAACATCCAAAACGGCCAGACCCTATTGCTTTATGTACATCTTTCACGATTTGATATAATCAATAGGTAAATGCCGAACAATTAAAGTTTGTTTTTCAATAAATACAACCTTTTTATGTTAATCTATTATTCATTCATATGTTGTTGTTTTGCTTATGACTAAATTTAGGTGCGTTTACGTGCATTCCGATTTAATAAACAGTTTCATGTGTCTCAATAAACTTAAAGTAGATAACGAGTACATTAATTTTCCGATATTGGCTTGAAGATTGTATATAGAACTGAAAAAAAAAACAGTTTTTTTTATAGTGATTAGACATATGACTAATTTAAATATGTAATTTCTGCACTTCCCGTTTGAGGACGAGGAAGTAGAAATATTGTCTAAAAATATACAATTTGCTCAAGTTATATAGACCTACATTCAAAAGTAATTTCTCGATATGAAACATTTTCGATTTATGTTATATTTGTAATACATGTAGCTGCATTTAATAAAAAAGCTTAATACGTTTTTTTTTCTTGGTTGAGTGTCCAGTTATTTTATGGCGGTAATTTTGAGATCTTTTAAAATAAAATGTATTTTTATACTAAAAAAAAAAGAATACACCAGTAAAATGCTGATGTGTATGTTTATACATGTAATTACAATTCGTCGGACGTTCTGTTACATTCAGACGTCACACAGACATTCGCCGTAAGTTTATCGCGATTCTTTGATGACGTTATTCATGCGTCGGAAAATATGCCTCAAGAAAACGCCCATTTTGTAACGATTGCTTCTGTCGTTCCGAATTAGTTAAACGTCTTGCTGGATTGATCAACATAAATAAAACTCCGCCACATGGTCGAGTTTGGCCGTGACATTGAAAGGTGACGTTGCAACGAAGTTGATCCTAAACGTCTTCGTCGAAAATTAAAACAAATGGAAATTTTCATAGATTTCCAAAGGTTTACGTGTTCGTTAAGACGTAGTTCGAAGTCTTGCCGAGGATATTCCTTAACCCCTCCAGCCCAACCCAGACCCAAACATGTACCCTCAACCGAGTCTCATCACGTTTATCTAATCACGATGAGCTTCTTAAATATGCTTAAGGCAGGGATCGTTGCTAATTTGCTTTGTTCTGTCATTATCGATATTGTGTTAAATCTGGATATACATGTATTTAGTTGGGCTAAGCAACAAGCTCTAGGGTCTAGTTAGAAGTTGTTTTGGTTTAATGTACAACTTTATATTCAAAGTCAAAATTATGTTAAAACAAATAGGTAACAAAACGTTATGCGACAGAATATAGTTTTATTGGCTTATTTGAATGCGAGGTTTTACTACAAGAAACCCAAAGCTTATATAAATAGAATAGAACTGAACAATCGTTTGTCGAAAACTCATTTGAAAATAATTTCTATGTATCTTTCTCCCTCTCTCTCTCTCCCTCTCCCTCTCTCTCTCTCTCTCTCTCTCTTTCTCTCTCTCTCTTGCTCTCTTAATATCTCTTTCTTTTCATTCTATTGACGTCAAAATAAAACACATTTTCGAGAAAAAAAATCAACGGTGAAATATAAGTGCAGACTGAATACCCTTACCCATTTTATTTGCTTTTTTTTGAGGACATGGATTTCTCTGCAAGCTAGACACTTCTCACTTAATTTATGAAGCACAACAGACAACTGACAAGAAAAGCACATTACCTTAATATGTGTCTAGTCATTTGCAACACTTAGATGCAATGTGTCCAATGGTGTCTCAGTTTCGAAAACTGTTCCTCTGAGTTTATGTAAGGACATTGAGTAACTCGACTAGAATAGCTTTTGTGGAATTATTTGATTTTTTTTTAATATGTCCATATAACGTGTTTACCTCTAATGTGTGATATATAAAGCTAGTTATTGGTCATCTTTTTTAAATTTATATCAGAATCGGAATTAGAATAATTCTATACGAATAAGATTTTTCTTGAAAGTTAACCCGTTTAAAGCTGTTTTTCACAACAGCATGAACTTAGAAAATTTGCGTACGAAATCTCTTCCAATGACACATTTTTGCAGCCATCCCTTCAATTAAGATAAGCACACTGAAGTTGGGCATCAGTCATGATTAAAAGCATGTACTACAACCTGGATTACACCCTTAAGCCCCACTGAGGCCAGAATTTCCATATTTATC